>CAUYLG010035096.1:0-90669 GCA_963573385.1 Cacajao melanocephalus
CATTCTAGCCTGGGCAATAGAACAAGAATCCCGTTCTCTCTCCCTCTTTCTCTTCCTCTTTCATTCTCTCTTACATTCTTTTTTTTCTTTCTTGCACTCTCACTTTCTTTCCTCTCTTTTTCTTTCTTTCAAAAAAAAAAAAAAAGAAGATTAAAATATACACCGAATACAGGTATGATTAGAAGCAAAAGGAAAACAGAAGATCTACTGTTGACTGTGTTTGAACAGGCATGCCACGGAGAAGTTATCAGCCTACTGCTCAGGCACACGCTGTTTAAACATGGGCAGAGAAAACTCTGCCCTGAGTCTTACTGCTGTCTTGCTAGGGGGTCACCAGCTGGGAGGACATCTCGCTCAGCTGTACCCTGCAGAGCTGTGACTTCTGAAGAGCCCCAAGGAGCCTCGAGGAACTTGGCCCCAGGGAATGCTCAGAAGCTTTGATCCCAAGAGGAAAAAAACCTTTCATGCAGGGAGAAGAGCACAACAGAAGTCTTTGGAAATGTCTAGAACAGGGACTGGCAAAACATTTTCAGTAATGACCGGATAGTAAATATTTCAGCTTTGTGGGCTATCCCATCTCTGCTGCAACTACTCAACGGTGACTCTGTAGCACAAAGGTAGCCCTGGGCAAGGGCAATTAGTGAACAATCGAGCATGGCTGTGATCCAACACCACCTTATTCACAGCCACCAATTTGAATTTCGTACATTTTAATGCACAAAATATCCCTTTTATTTATTTATTTAAAAATTTTAAAAAGCACACTTAACTCAGAGGCCACACAAAAATAGGCACCAAGCCAGATTTAACTGGCTGATCAGATATACCCACAGGCTATAGTTTGCTGGCCTCTGATCTGGTGTGGAGAAATCCTGCTATGCAGTATCTAAAAGTCACTCAGAAAATAAATACTCCAATAGTTTACCTAGAAGGCCCATTATCTGAGCTATCCCAAATGACTGGTTTGGATATTTTAAATCCAAACAAACACAGTGTTCATAAAAAACATTATTCAACCCAAATAGTTTTGACTTTGAATGATCCTGAATTTTCTTTCCATGATGTGAATGATCGAACTGTGTCTTTGTCCATTTGTGTTGCTATAAAGGACGATCTGAGGCTGGGTAATTTAGTAAGAAAAGAGGTTTATTTGGCTCACAATTCTGCAGGCTGTATGAGAAGTACGGCACCAGCATCTGCTTCTGGTAGGGCCTCAGGAAGCTTCCACTCACGGTGGAAGGTGAAGGGGAGCTGGCATCACATGGTGCAAGAGGAAGCAAGAGAGAAGGGAGGCACCAGGCTCTTTTTAATAACCAGCTTTCATGGGAAATGATAGTGAGAACTCATTCATTCCCGCAAAGATGGCACCAAGCTGTTCACGAGGGATCCACCCCCATGACGCAAACACCTCCCATTAGGCTGCACCTTTAACACCGTGGATCATATTTCAACATGGGATTTGGAGGGGACAAAGCAAACTACAGCAAATGGGATATAATACATATTATATAAAATATAATCCCAGTTATAATTCAATGATTCAAAATGACTTATCCATGAAAACATAAGGCATTCGAACATTCATGATACTTGTGAGACCCATAGGACTGCCATAATAGCCTTGCAAATACCCATCACCATCTGCCTCTCCATTTTTAGAATGTAACTGTCCCACCTAGACATTACCAGTTGTCATTCACAGCTTCGCACTTCACACAATCATCACACACCACCCACAAGAGCAAACTGTTCAAGTTTTGTGATGAATAATCATTTATTTTTAAAACGCTTAAACCATTCTATTATTCAGATGTGTCTGGCATTTAGATTCCTTGGTCTCCCCAATGAAGTTATGAATCACACAAAATTGTTTACTTCCATTTCCTTCAAGATTCACCGTAAGATCCCTTTACATAGCAAGCTCTCCTAAGGCAAATAAAACATAATTAACTTTTCAAGGACATATCTAAGTTGGGCAACCTGCAGTTTTGCTTAAGAAAACTCTACTACTCACTCACCAATTAGGATTCCACTCCTGATCCTACTCTAACACTTTCGAGTCACGTTCCTCTCTGAAAATACAGCCTTTCTTAGGCAAATTCAAGTCATTTCCAGGCCTGCCCACAGTTATTACAGGGAAGGGTGTTGGGATAGAGAAGAGGGAGGCCAGCTCCAACTCAGCCCCAGGGGTCATCTGATTTGTAGCCAAGCCCTGTTTCAGTAACTTCATACTTTTCTTAGAGACAGGGTCTTGCTCCGTCACCCAGGCTGGAGCGCACTGGCAAGATGACAGCTCACTGCAGCCTCAACCTCCTGTGCTCAGGTGATCCTCCCACCTCAGCCTCCCAAGTGGCTGGTACTACAGGTGTGCGCCACCATGCCTAGCTAATTTTTGTGTGTTTGTTTTTGTTTTATTGGCTTTTTTTTTTTTTGAGATGGAGTCTCGCTCTGTCGCCCAGGCTGGAGTGCAGTAGCACGATCTCAGCTCACTGCAACCTCAGCCTCCCAAGCAACTGGGATTACAAGTGCGCACCACCCGCCTAGCTAATTTTTGTATTTTTAGTAGAGATGGGTTTTTTTTCACCATGTTGGCCAGGCTGATCTCAAACACCTGACCTCGTGATCCGCCCACCTCAGGTTCCCAAAGTATAGGATTACAGATGTGAGACACAGAGCCTGGCTGCAGCTAATTTTTTTTTTTTTAAGAGACAGGATCTTGCTATATTGCTCAGGCTGGTCTTGAGCTCCTGGGCTCAAGTGATCCTCCCACCTCAGCCTCCCGAAATGCTGACATTACAGGCATGAGCCACTGTGCCCATTTCAGTGACTTGTGACCACTGTGTCACAGTCTTGCCAAACCACCAACCCCACCCTAGCCCAAGAAAGGAAAACTTTATTATCTGATCATTCTATGCCTTTCAAAGTAGGCTAGACTCTCCGTGAGGGAACTAGGCTAATTACACTCTTCAGACCAATCTATCTCTACCTAGCATTCCTATGGAGCAGGAAAACAGTTGAGATGAAGGTCAGGATCCTCTGGCTGTCACAGCTATGGTGTCTGTGTCGGCACACAGAAACCCAGCCACAGACCTAATGGCTGCTCCCTGCCCCCTTCTTCCTACCCACGGAACCTCAATTTTGTTCACTATCCTTGGTACTGTGCCGGGAGAGGCCTTCCCCATCTCCAGGGGATGAAGCTTAATGAGTCTAAGGTTAGACCACATGATAATTAGGGAAATTGCATTTCTTTTGCCTGCAGCTTCTGTTGGCATGGTTTATCCTGGGCAGGTAATGTAATCTGGCCAAGAGAATCAGAAAGACTCTCTCCTGGACCAAACTGCAGTCAACCTCCTGTCAGCCTTCTTAGCCAGGTCTCAGCCTTGGCCGAGAAGAGCTACAACTTCTAGCACAAAGGATGTCACCTACTCCCTCCACCTCCCACCACAAACCCACACAAAGAGACTTGAACAAACTTTCCTAGCAGCCTCAGGTCGTGTCCCTGGAATGATCCAGCCTCCCTTAAGCTCCAGTCTGAAAAAACTCAAGGCTGCCAACAGAATTTTCCATTTGTTCTAGCCAACAACCCAATAGGCACCTAGCCTCCCTATTCACAGAGCATTTTATGAAACAAAACTAATTATAAATCCCTTCTCTGTCCCTTTGAGATGTATCTGTACCTCCTGCAATTCAGGAGTGTGTTTCTCAAAGACCTGAAAGCCATTCCTTTGAAATTCATCATCAGATAGGCCAAGGGCTCTGTCTCTGAGTCTCCATGGAAGGGTAGGAGCCTAACTTCCAAAGGGGCAGTTAACAGGCCCAGATGGCCTAAGCATATTGACCAACCCTCCTGGCCACTTTTTTTTTAAACTTTGTAAATTTCCACTTTGTAACTTACTAGGCCCCTGAAGGTTCTCCCTTTTCATACCTTTAAGACACTCAGTCACCTCTCCAGGGGTCAGAGCTGAGCTTAGCTCTATACTGACACCTCTTTCCTGTACTGCAGTAATACTGAAGAAAATCTGCCTTTACCAACCGTAACTCGTCTGATTTTGTTTTTCTGTTACAGAAGCATGAACGTCTGCTAAAAGGTTGCTAGAATTTTTTCTGATTGTAAACAAAATGAAACAAAGAAAGCTGATATAGTTCGGATATGTGTTCCCACCCAAATCTCACATGGAATTGCAATCCCCAGTTTTGAAGGTGGGGCCGGATGGGAGATGATTGGATCATGGGGGTGGATTTTTCACAAATGGTTTAGCATCATCCCCTTGGTGCCATCCTCCTGATAGTGAGAGTTCTCTCGAGATCTGGTTAAGAGCCTGTGGCACCGCCTTCCTGCTTCCTTTGTTCATGCTCTGGCCATATGATGTGCCTGCTCCCCTTCCCCTTCCACCATGATTGGAAGCTTCCTGAGGCTGCTCCACAAGCCAAGCAGATGCCAGCACCATATTTCCTGAAGTTTGCTAAACTGTGAGCCAACTAAACCTCTTTTATTTATTTTTTATTTTTTAAAGACAGAGTCTTGCTCTGTTGCTCAGGCTGGAGTGCAGTGGCATGATCTCAGCTCACTGCAACCTCTGCCTCCCAGGTTCAGGTGATTCTCCTGCCTCAGCCTCCCAAGTAGCTGGGATTACAGGCACACACCACCACACCCAGCTAATTTTTATACTTTTAGTAGAGACAGGTTTCGCCATGTCTCCAACTCCTGACCTCAGGTGATCTGCCTGCCTCAGCCTCCCAAAATGCTGGAATTACAGGTGTGAGCCACCGTGCCTGGCCTAAACGTCTTTTATTTCTAAATTACCCAGTCTCAGGGATTTATAGCAATGCAAGAATGACCTACAATAAGAGTAAACAAACAAAAAAAAAACCCCAACAACCCAAGACCATGAAGAAGTTTAGAGAGAAACTTCCATTTAGGATAAAGCAGTTCTGTGAGGTGACAATTTCTAGAACTGCAACCTCACACCATGAGGGGACAGACTTAAGAGCTAAGCCAGCAGGTGCAGGTGCCAAAACCCGGACAACCTGAGCTACTGATGATACCAAATGACCAATCCCGGACCCACACCACCCGGGCTTCCTCTTACAGGAGACTGATAAACTCCCTCCTACTTAAGCTGCTTTGGGTACCATCTCAAAGCCAAATACCTCCCCCTTGATTTACCCCATAGAGTCCAGAGCAGCTCAGAGGATGTGGCAAATGTCAGTAGTGCCTGAAGAGCAGGACAGGTCTTGACTCAATTGTAGGGGCAGAAACTCAGCTCAAAACTTCCATAGAGAAATGAGATCTATTGTTCTCTATAGCTGCTAAGGCCAGGCCCAATTCCAGATTCTGCCAGAGCTGGGTGCAGGGGAGACCATGAGGCCACTGAAGCCCCTCTTCTTCTCTGCTTCCCCCAACTGACATTAGCCTCATCCTCAGCAGGTGCATCCTGCACCCCTCCAGCCTGCCAACACCCACAGGAACAGCACGCCTCTTTCCCTATAGTTCCAGCAGAGGTCTCAGTGCCTGGCTTAGGTTCCCACCCGTTCTTTTACCACTCACCACGGCCAGGGGAGAGGAGCAGTTCTAATTGGCCAGTCCTAGGTCCTGGGGATGTGATCAACCTAATGGGAAGGGGTAACCAAAGTCAAATCAGGGTGTGCCACTGCCAAAAGCCAGAGGCTGACAAGAATAGCAGGTGTCACCACACAGAAGGAATGAAGAATTAAATATGACCCACATCAGCAGATTCCTACCACTGTCCCAGTCCACTGCAGACCAGCGATGGACCCACTCCCAACTCACCCATCTTCATGGTTTCACAAGCTACAAAGGTCTTTTTGGTTGTTGTTGTTTGTTTTGAGATGGAATCTCACTCTATCACCTAGTCTGGAGTGCAGTGGTGTGATCTCGGCTCACTGCAACGTCTGCCTCCTAGGTTCAAGTGATTCTCCTGCTTTAGTCTCCCGAGTAGCTGGGATTATAGGCGCTCGCCACCACACCCAGCTAATTGTTGTATTTTTAGTAGAGATGGGATTTCAACATGTTGGCCAGGCTGATCTCCTGGCCTCAGGTGATCTGCCTGCCTCAGCCTCCCAAAGTGCTGGGATTATAGGCATGAGCCACTGCGCCCAACATACAAGCTAAAAAGTTTAGAAATAAACTTCATGATTCCTCAGGAGAGTACCTGGCTGATAATAGATACCCAAAAAATACTAATTACCCAAATGTTCCTCTATTTGTGTTGTCAGGGGTCAGGGTGAGCTAAGGAGCAATGTGTGGGAAACCACAGTTATAGACACAGCATCTCCTCTGCCAGGAGTGTCAGAGCTGGAAGGGGCCTTACAAACCATTCCCTCCAAACTCCTTGGTTTGCAGTCAAAAAATCAGAGGCCCAGGCTGGGTAAGCAGTGTGGCCTGGATCTCACGGCTGGTCGAAGCCAGAGCTTCTTCCCAGTCCAGCACTTATCATCGCATCCCACAGCACCCAGAATGCTTACATGTGAGGCCCAAGGAAAATAACAATTTTCTCTCCTTTTTAAAGGGTTTCCTGGCCAAGCGCAGTGGCTTATACCTATAATCCCAGCATTTTGGGAGGCTGAAGCAGGCGGATAATTTGAGGTCAGGAGTTCGAGACCAGTGTGGCCAACATGGCGAAACCCCGTCTCCACTAAAAATACAAAAATTAGACAGGCGTGGTGGCACGTACCTGTAATCCCAGCCACTTGGGAAGCTGAGGCAAGAGAATCACGTGAGCCTTTGGAGGCAGAGGTTGCGGTGAGCCGAGATCGCACCACTGCACTGCAGCCTGGTTGACAGAGCAAGACTCCATTTCCAAAAAAAAAAAAAAGAGGGGGGAGTGTTTCTCAGCATCACTGTACTGTCTTGGAAACAAAAGCAACGAAAAGCATAGACAGACTTTTCAGTATCCTTTGTGTTTTTATCCTGCTGCTTTGCAGAACTCTGGAGTCATTATTTCGTTGTCTTTGAATGTGTTATCTGTATGTGTCTGGCAGAGATGGAGAGAGAAGCCAGAACACAGAAAGATGGAGGTGGGAGAGAGATGGTCTGAGTCCTGGTGCCTCCAAGGATGGAAATTCCCCAACTCTCAGTTTAAGGTTTATCTGCCTATTAGCCACAGAAAGCAGCTGCCAGGCAGGGAGATTTATAAGGTGACATTCCAGCCCTGAGCAATGTTGGGTAAACAGACTGAAGCCCATGATGCTGAACGTGCCTCCTGTACTTTTGTACTGGGCTCTGGAAGCTTTCCCACCACAATGACAAATTGTGCAGAAACAAAACACGAGGTGGGGCAGGGTGCAGCCGGGAGAGGCGAGAAATGTGGAAGATGGCCAGAGAGCTCAAGGCTGCGGGACCCTCCCTTAGAGCCAAAGGTTGGGACAAGTCAACACAGATTCAGAATCGCCTGGCTGCCTGAGCTCTGCCTGCCAGGTCACGTGCTGGGGATTCTGCCCTGACACCCAGAATGAGCACCATCCTGACTGAACCTAGCAGGGTAACATGCAGGGAAGTGTTCCGTAGAGTATAAAGCATTCTGCACAAACGAAGGGATGTTGTGGTGACCCTCAGGCTTTCTTCCTCTCTGCAGTCTGGGTTGGTGTTCCTAGAACAGGATCTCTCACTGGCAGATAAAGTAGGCAAAAGGTAACAGAGCAGTGCCACCAACAGGGAAGAAGCCAAGACATGTGCCTTGCCCTTAGCAACTTGGATGCCTATGGGAATTCACTCAGGGTGGTGGCAAAAAATATTAAGGGGAAAATATTAGAGAAAGTGATAGAATATAGTCTCAAACCCTCTTGGAAGGCCTGAGGGTTTTTTCTATAGTTCTTGGCTGAAGGCAGCCTAAAACCCCTTTACATTTAGTTAATAAGTAAAGCAAATAGCTAGGGTATGTGGGGAAGTTTACCTAACTAGCTTGTTTACTCATGTGGTCTTAAAACTACCCTTTGAGCCGGATGGCCCTCTTCAGGGGAGGTCAACCAGGGAGATTACCCTCTAATGGTGTTTGCTTCGGGCACTGGAAGCTGTCCTTTAATCTCTTTACTCTAGTGGTGTTGACTCAAGCCTTTGTCAATTAAACTTCACTAAATAAATTCAAGTTTCACTGGCTGGCGGTGGCTGGTGGCTTCTGTCTCTTTACAGCACTCTCCAGGGAGTCTATAAGCTGCCCAGTCACTCAGCTGGACTGGCAAAGTATATCTGTGTGTCAGTGTGCTTTATTCACCTGTTGTTGAGTCAGGGTCTGCAGGACAGACCCCTGCAGGTGGTGACCCTGACAGATGGCCTCTGAGGTGTCGGCAGACAGCACCACTTTCCAGAAACATCTCTGTGTGGTGTTGTGTGAGCACGAGCTGGGAATCCCACAGACCTAAGTCCCAGCCGAGATTCTGCCAAGTTCAGTGGCCTGAGCAAATGGCTTCAGCTCACCAAGTCTGTTTCCTCATCTGTGAGATGAGAATCACAACAGTATGCACATCACAGAGTTATTGTGAAAATCTAGCATCCCAAGAGCCTGCCAAGGGACTGCTACCTACTAAATCCACTCTTGCCAAGAATGTGTCAGGAAAGAAAAAGGCAGGTGGGTCAACACAGAGCTAAAGACAGATATCTCCTCTAAAGCCAAATCATAGGATCCAAATAGCATTCAGGGTGGAAGGAAAAAGCTTTCGTTGGTCTTAAGTTATTCTAGCCACAGTCTATGTTGCAAATATATTTATAGATGTGGTCATTGTGAGTGTTTGCAAAGGATTTTGGCATAAACAGTTTTTCCCGGAGGCTCTGGGACCACTGCATGAAGCAACTGAGCTCCCTGTCCAAGTGTTTTCCCTTCAGCCTGAAGCAACTCAGGAAGGCTGGTATGGTCCTTAAATGGACTTTCAAAGGAAGTCTCTGCATGAGGAAGTTAATGGAGCTTAAGTGCATTTCATGGTGGAAACAGAAAGGGTCTCCCACCCCTAAGAAATTAGATAAAATCAGCCCAATTTCAATTTCAGCCCTTTCCTCAGTTCATGCTGATCCACCCCTCATGAGGCTTCCAAATAGCTAGCTGCAGGCTGAACTTAAAAGAAAATACTCCAGCCGGGCATGGTGGCTCATACCTGTAATCCCAACACTTTGAGAGACCAAGACAGGGGATCACCTGAGGTCAGGAGTTTGAGACCAGCCTGGCCAACATGGCAAAACCCTGTCTCTACTAAAAATACAAAAATTAGCTGGTTGTGGTGGTGTGGGCCTGTAATCCGACCTACCCAGGAGGCTGAGGCAGGAGAATTGCTGGAACCTGGGTGACAGAGGCTGCAGTAAGCCGAGATCACACCACTGCACTCCAGCCTGGGCAACAGAGCAAGACTCTGTCTCAAAAAAAAAAAAAAAGAAAGAAAGAAAAAAAGGAAATACTCCATAAATATGGAGAAATACCCCCATTGACCCATTTTTGAAGGGTATATGTAGGAGGAAATGTCAACCTCTGATAAGAATAAAGGATTATTTGAAACCGTATATGCTAAATGCCAAGCCAGACAGACGGGCAAACAACACGTTTTATGAGATTGATTATAAATAATGTAACGTTGCTCTCTGAGAAGATTGAAAGTAAATTTGATAAAAGGCCAAGAAGAATGAAAACAGAAACTGCTGTGTTCATGCAATGTAAGAGCCTCCAGATTTCCCCAGGCTTTCTTTGGCTTCTCTGAAGTGGAAGGATTTGATATGACAAATTCTCCTGTCACATAGTTACCCTCCCTGAAAGTAATCTGCTTTGCATTCAAGAAAAATACATAACAATCAGTAAACCCCCAAAATCTCCTCAAGGCTGCAAGAGTAAAACTTGATGCATGAATTAAGTGCCATAATAAAACCGGTTTGTGGGTGAGCAGGGTAACTCACACCTGTAATCCCAGTACTTTGGGAGGCCAAGGAGGGCAGATCATGAGGTCAGGAGATCAAGGCTATCCTGGCCAACATGGTGAAACCCCATCTCTACTAAAAATACAAAAATTAGCTGGGCGTGGTGGCACTTGCCTGTAGTCCCAGCTACTCGGGAAGCTGAGGCAGGAGAATCGCTTGAACCCAGGAGGCAGAGGCTGCAGTGAGCCGAGATTGCACCACTGCGCTCCATCCTGGCGACAGAGCAAGACTCCATCTCAAAATAAATAAATAAATAAAATAAAATGCGGCTTTTACATTTCGAACTGCTTTTTCCTTTTTTAAAGATGGAAATAGTTTTACAACTGTCATTATTACATTTAAAATGACACATCAAGGGGTCAGAACAAAAAGCTAAGTCCTAAATGGTATTAAAATGACATCAAATATAACAGGGACCTTCTTTAAGTGTGAAAGACACTCAAAAATCATTCAGAATACACAAGAGTAAAGTTTTTCCGAAGTCATGCATCAAACATAGACCAGGAAGGTTATTTTTAGTTACAGCTAAAAGCTTAGGAAGCCCATTTTCTTTTTTCCCTTCTTTTTCGGCTAGGGTTAACAGAGTTTTTATATGGTTTCTTCCAAGCTTTATGTATGTGTTTTCATAAAAACATATTTAAATGTACATACTTATACACATCATTTTCCACCTCCATTCTTCCCTCATCAAACATAATGGGATCTATGCTTTTTATTTGGTTAAGAGACCTTGGCGGTTTTAAAAATATGTCTGCAGTTAAACACCACTTTAAACTAGTGAAAGAAAATAGCTGTGGGAAAGACGAGGCACTCGAGACTGGGTTTCATTAACACATTAGGCAATCCTATTTTTTCTCTATTTAGAAGGCTGCTTTACCTCCTCCCAAAATACAGACCATGACCAAACATAGGCCAACTGCTTACTCCCTCTCCTCTTTGCCTCTCGGATCTCTTACCTTCTTGACCTTGAGAATCCATCTCTCTTCCTCCATCTCTAGTGAAACTGCGCCATTCATAATGATCCATTTCATTGGTGTGGCACTGAGACGTATCAAATCCACATGCTAATCCCGATAACAGCAAACACATATATAGCACTTCCCATGTCTTAAGAACTGTTTGAAGAGTTTTATACATACTGACTCATTAGATCACAGGTTCTATCATCTTATTCCTCATAATAACCCTATAGGACTTATCAGGTAGGGTGCCTAAATCCTGCCTTCCTTCCTGTTGAACTTGTTTTATTTTTTGGGTGTTTTTTTTTTTTTTTCTTAAGACAGCTTCTCACTCTGCCACCCAGGCTGGAGTGCAGTGGCATGATCTCAGCTCAATGTAACCTCCGCCTCCTGGGTTCAAGCGATCTCTCTGCCTCAGCCTTCCACGTAACTGGGATTACAGGCATACGCCACCCACGCCCAGCTAATTTTTTGTATTTTTAGTAGAGACAGGGTTCCACCATGTTGTCCAGGGTGGTCTCAAACTCCTGACCTCAAAGTGATCCACCCACCTCAGCTTCCCCAAGTGCTGGGATGACAGGTATGAGCCACCACACCTGGCCTGAACTCCAGTTTTGTTAAAGTTCCACCATCTTTCACATGGCCATTACTTCAGGGTGGGATGTCCCAGGAGGCAAGTCATTACTGGTCTAAGCTAATTAAGCAGGCCTACAAGGTACAAGTCAGTGATACAGCTCTGGCCAAAGACGTGAGAAAAAGCTTGCTGGGTACAAAGAGGGAGAAGTTGCTCATGAGAATGACATTTTCTTTCCTTTATAAAATCCACACGAAAAGAAATAATCTCTCCCTCTTTTAAATCTTGTTGGGTCTGGAGTTGATGCCTGGAACTGCTGCAGCCTTTTTGCAACCATGAGGGAATCCAGCCTGAGGACAGCAGTATCATGAGGAGAGAATGCCAAGCCAAGAGAGTCACCAAGAGGGGACCCAGATCCCTGATTATCCTGTGTCTAACCTACCATCACTTTTGCTTTCTTGCCTCATGTGATAATACATTTCCTCATTGTTTTAAATTCACTGAGTCCAGTTTCCTCTTACTTGTAGCCAAAAGCATCCTTAAAAATGTAACTGATGGCCGGGCGTGGTGGCTCAAGCCTGTAATCCCAGCACTTTGGGAGGCCAAGGCAGGCAGATCACGAGGTCAAGAGATCAAGACCATCCTGGCCAACATGGTGAAACCCCGTCTCTACTAAAAGTACAAAAATTGGCTGGGCGTGGTGGCGTGTGCCTGTAGTCCCAGCTACTTGGGAGGTTGAGGCAGGAGAATTGCTTCAACCTGGGAAGCAGAGGTTGCTGTGAGACGAGATTGTGCCACTGCACTCCAGCCTGGCGCCTGGCAACAGAGTAAGACTCTGTCTCAAAAAAAAAAAAAAAAATGTAATTGACTCTGCTTTGCAGATGAAGAAAGAGTCAAAAGAGGGCAAATGACACCTACAATCACACCACTGGTAAATGTATGAAGAACATGCAGGCATTAGAGACGAAAGTTTGTACATAATTAAAAGGAGTGTGAAGGAGTTTTGGACATGCCACCCCAAAATATGCTGCTTTGGCATATAGACTATTTTGAGCTGGAGGAACCTGAACAACAGTACATCCAGAGATCAGCTGGCTTCCTCTGAATTGAATTCCCTTTATCTGCCTAAAGACAGATACTCCAAAAGTAACTCAATTCTCATCAGTACCCCCAACCCTGGGAGTTTCATCAACCAGGGAAAATTAACTGTTATCACAGCAGAGGAGACTGGAGGTGCCATCACACCCAAAGTTTGTCACAAGCTATCACTTCTTCAAACGGTCCATCCATCTTTCCCCAAAATCGTTTTCTCTCCCTTAAATTGCCTACATCCCCTGTCCTTGCTTTCCCCAAAAAGAAGGAACATAAGCTTCTAAATCTCACTGTTTTAAGGGGTGTTTTTTTTTCCCTGTGATGTCCCTGTGCACTTAAGAAATTTGTGTACCTTTTCTCCAGTTAATCTGCCTGTTGTCAGTTTATTTCACAGACCCAGTTATTAAACCTTAGAAGTTAGAAAGTCTTTTCTCTCCTCCCTCCCAAAGGATTTTCAAATACATTTTATAAATTATATGTACATATACTGTCATAATCACACATACACACAACTAATGACCTTATGGTTCAGTTCACCAACTAGAGTACAATATAAACATCTGATTCCTACTCTCGATGATTGTTAGATTTTGAGTGCGTGTGGGATGTCACTCACAGTGTCACAAGACACACGGAAGGGCAAATATATCATTTTTTTCTTAGGCTCTAATTTTTAGCTTTAACAGTGCGTTTTTAAAAACCAAGTGATTGGCTGGGTGCAGTGGCTCACGCCTGTAATCCCAGCACTTTGTGAGGCTGAGGCGGGCGGATCACGAGGTCAGGAGTTTGAGACCAGCCTGGAGAACATGGTGAAACCCCGTCTCTACTAAAAATACAAAAATTAGTTGGGCATGGTGGCAGGCACCTGTAATCCCAGCTACTGGGGAGGCTGAGGCAGGAGAATCACTTGAACCCGCGAGGCAGAGGTTGCAGTGAGCCGATATCGTACCACTGCACTGCAGACTGGACAACAGAGCAAGACTCCGTCTCAGAAACAAAAAAAAAAGTGATTAGCCATGACATTCAAAGTCTAAACAACTTGTTATTAATTATTAATGCAGCTTTTCTCATGTAATCATGAGTCATTAACTTTTGGATGCCAGCAGTTTGGAATTTTCAATCTATAAGGAGACATCTTGCAAGACAGAATGCCAAGGTGGCTCAGTCCCAAAGAGAAGGCTTCATGACATCCACACATTGTAAATGGCATGTGGAGAAGGCATCTGCACCAAAGTGCACAGTGAACAGGATTCAGAACAAACTTCACTTTAGATAATAAATCACGGAGTCTTAAGAAAGTGAATAAGGAGTTCATTTTTGATGAGCACAAATCAGTAAGTTTCTCCAGCACAGAGTGAATCCTCCATCCCAGGCATTTTCTTAGGTCCCCTTTGGAGGTCTTTCCTGGGATGTTCCCAAGGCTAGGCCTCACTGTAGACGCTGGCAATAGTGTAAAAGGCTGAAATCAAAGCCCACAGCCTCTGTTTCTAGTTCTTCAACCTTACTCATACTACCAACCTTATTCAATTGCCATATGTAAGTTTGAGAAACTAGAAACAGAGGCTGTGGGCTTTGAATTCAGCACAGCCTATTTAC
Source organism: Cacajao melanocephalus (assembly GCA_963573385.1). NCBI lineage: Eukaryota > Metazoa > Chordata > Mammalia > Primates > Pitheciidae > Cacajao > Cacajao melanocephalus. Next base: position 14,135 of record CAUYLG010035096.1, read on the forward strand.
ACTACTATCTTTAGGAGGAATCTCCTTTCCCCATTCTGCTAGTTTTTGTGTAATGACTTCCATTACAAGCATGCTCCTGGCTTCTCCCTTCACACCCCTCTGGGAATAGGCAGGGATTCTGATTGCTACATTTGCAAACTGGAATGAAGCATGCCTAGCTCTTCCCTTTTCCTCTTCAGAGCCAGCTGGCCACAGGGAGTTCCCAGTCCAGTCTTCTTATGAAGCAGAAAATTTTTAGAGCATCAGACCCCCCTAGACATGGGCTATGGTTTTCCAAAGCGACCTATGCCTCCCTAGATGGATAAGTCCATCTAACCCTGAGGTTGGGAATCATCTCTCTTGCCTACAGATACAAGCCACATTGTATCATCATCATCAGTTAAGAAAGGAAATCTCTGACTCAGTTAAGTCAGAACGTCGGTGAAGAAACCAGTATTTCTTGGGTTCCTTTAAATTCCAACATGTTTTAAAATAAAGAGGTTTAACCATACCTTACTTTGTATAGCACTTGACAATGTTCAAAGCACTTTCCTGTATCTTATGTCTTTGGGTCTTCTCAACAATTCCTGGGAGCAAGGCAGGGTGTGGAAATGGAAACCCAGCTATTTTAAAGGAACCGTCCAGGGTAACAGCCTGTATCATCTTCCAGATCTGTTTTGCTGGAGTCCCTTCATCTTCTGGGCTTTCTCCAGCTTTCTAAGGAGTTGAACAAGCTGAGTGACTTACCCAGGGTGAGGCAACTGTGAAATCATGCCTCTCTCCACATTCTCCCACAAAGCAGTTTTGCCATTTTAAAGGCTGCTTCCATACGCAATGTATTGACTTTTGTGCCATTCAATAAATAGCATAGGTCTTCCTATAGTGAAACGAGCCCCTAACAGCTCCAAGAGGTGACTTCTCCACTGAATGAACAGACATCAGCATAAGGCAATGAAGAAACAGAGAATGTATCATATTCTTTTTGTTGTGGTATAATCTTCTAGTAACTAACCACAGAGAAATTAAGATATGTGAACTGCCTGACAAATAATTCAAAATAATTATTTTATATTCAATGAACTTCAAAAAACAGAGAAACATCTCAATGAGTCAGGAAAATAATCAAAATTGTAAATTTAATAGATATTAAAATGTTTTAAAAATCAAATTCTGGAGCTGAAAAATACAATAAAATAAAAAATTCAATAGAAAATATCAACAGCAAAATTGATCAAGGAGAAAAAAGAATGTGAACTCAAAGACAGGTTACCTAATATGCAACCAGCGAAGAAAGGGAAAAAAGTGAAAAGGGATGAAGAAAGCTTCAGGATTTATGAGACAACATCAAAAGAACAAAAATATTTGGGTTACAGGAATTAAGGAGAAAGAGGGAGGGGCAAAGGAGTAGGCAAGCTTTAACAATAGCAGAAAATGTGCCAATTCTAGGGAAAGACACAAATATCCACGTAAAAGAAAGTTAAAGTTCTTCCAATCAGATTCTATCCAAAAAAGACTATCCCTAGACATATTATAATCACATTGTCAAATATAAAGACAAAGAGGATTCTAAAAGCAACAAGAGAAAACAGGAAAACAATGTATAAAGGAGTTCCAATAAGGTTAGTGGCAGATTTCTCAGTAGAAACCTTGTAAGCAGTGAAAGAGTGGGATGATATATTCAAACTACTGAAGGAAAAAACTTGTCAATCAAGAACACTGTACCTGGCAAGACTGTACTTCAGAAACAGAGAGAAAGACTTTTCCCAACAAACAAAAGCTTAGTAAGTTCATCACTAACAGACCTGTCTTATAAGAAAGGCTAAAGAGAGTTCTTCAAGCTGAAAGAAGAAGATGCTAATGGGTAACAGGAAAATATATCAAAGTAAAAAACTCACTTGTAGAAGTAAGTAGTCATATTCAGAGAAGTCTAATATTATAATAGTGTTATATAAGTAACATATCATTAATATTTTAATGGTGGTATGTAAGTAACCTTCAGTATAAAGGTTAAAAAACAAAACTATTTAAAATAATAGCTATAATTTGTCAAAGGATATACTAGATGTAAACTGTGACATCCAAAACACAAAACGGGCAGGTGGATTCGAAGTGTACAGTATTATCATGCAGTCGAAGTTAAGTTCTTTTACAGCTTAAAATAGCTCATTACAATATCTTTTGTGTAAGCCTCAAGGTAATCATGAAGCAAAAACCTATGGTAGATATGCAAAAGGTAGAAAGTAAGGAATCAAAGCAAAGCACAAGAGCAAATCATCTCATCATGAAGGAAGACAGCAAGAGAGGAAGAAAGGAACAACCAAAAAATTAACAAAATGGCAATATTACACCCTTATCTATCAATAATTACCTTGAGTACAAACAGATTAAAATCTCTATAAAAGATACAGAGTGGCAAACCATACATCTGATAAGAAGTTAATATCCAAAACATATAAAGAACTGAAACTGCTCAATAGCATGAAAACAAGTCAATTAAAAAATGGGCAAAGGACCCAATAGACATTTCTCCAAAGACCACCTACAAATAGCCCAAAGGTAAATGAAAAAATGCTCAACAACACTAATCATCTGGGAAAAGCAGATTAAAAACCACAATGAACTGTCACCTCATACCTGTTAGAATGGCTATTGTAAAAAAAGAAATAAATGAGGAGGATGTGGAGAAAAGAGAATCTTTGTATGCAATTGGTGAGAATGTAAATTAGTACAGACACTACAGAAAACAGTATAGAGTTTCCTCAAAAAATTAAAAATAGATTGGAAATTATGTTCAGTTATGGCAAACATAAACACACAAACTAAAAATAAAATTACCATGTAAATCCACTATTAGGTACATATCCAAAGGTTATGATATCAAGTACGTCAAGGAAGCCAACCTAAGTGTTTATTGACAGATGAATGGATGTTTTTACACATAATACATGTGGTAGGATATTATTCATTCTTTAAAAAAAAAAAGAAATCCTGTCATTTGTGACAACATGGATGAACCTGGAGGACATTACGTTAAGTGAACTAAACCAGTCACAGAAAAGCAAAATACCACATGATCTCAGTTATATGTGGAGTGTAAAAAGAAGCCAAACTCAGAGAAACAGAAAATAAGACAGAAAAATAAAATATAATGCTTCAAAGAGACTCAACATATGCCTATTTCATGTAACCAGTTTAATTTAAAACAGGACAGCCTCCAATGCCTTATCTCAAGTCAGATCAGTTTCCGGATTATTTTGGCAGTGTTTTTTCTAGCGTATGGGTTTTTAAGAGTTATTTCATCAACAGTGGTCTCCAAGATGGCAATTTAAAAGTCACAGGAAGGGGTGAGTCACAGCTTTTCCTGACAAAGACTGAAGGATGAGGGGGTAGGGGAGATGTTGGTCACAGATGCAAAATTTCAGTGACACAGGAGGAATGAGTTCACAAAACCCACTGCATATCATGGCAACTATAGTTATTAACACTGTTATGGTGGTTCAATATACAACAGTTCAACTTTACAGTGGGTTCACTGGGGTATTAAGTGTGTTTTCGACTTACGGTGGGTTTATTGGTATGTGACCCCATCGTGAGTTGAGATACATCTGTAGGATATATTTGAAAATTGCTGAAAGAGTAGTTCTTAAGGTTCTCACCACAAAAAATTAACTTGTGAGGTAATGTATATGCTAATTAGCTTGATTTAGCCATTCTACGATGTATACCTATATTAAAACATCATACTGTACACAATAAACATATATTATTTTTACTTAATTAAATAAAAGTCAGTCTGGGCTGGGTGCAGTGGCTCACGACTGTAATCCTGGCACTTTAGGAGGCCAAGGGCAGGGGGATCACCTGAGGTCAGGAATTCAAGACTAACCCGGCCAACATGGTGAAACCAAAAATACAAAATTTACCAAAAATACAAAAATTAGCTGCGTGTGGTGGCACATGCCTATAATCCCAGCTACTCAGGAGGCTGAGTGAGGCAGGAGAATTGCTTGAACCCAGGAGGTGGGGGTTGCAGTAAGCTGAGATCACATCACTGCACTCTAGCCTGGACATCAGAGCAAGACTCCGTCTGGGGGGAAAAAAAAAAAAAGTCAGTCTGCAAACTAATAATTAAGCAACCATAAAGTACTCTGCAAAGTTCGGCCTATCATTGAACCCTCCCACTTCTCATCATCCACTATTTAAATCTGGAACCTATCTACTTACAAGTGTCCTGTCAAGGCTAATAGAAAGGTCGATAGAGTTATAGGATTTTGAAGGGAAGAAAAGCCATATACTGTTCACGTGAATCAGACCCCAACCTGTCCACTGTCTACAGGGTGATGCCTCCCCGCTGTCCCCAGGACCTCATGTGCTATATTTACACCATCGAGTGTGACCCTAAGTAGCTGGAGTGGGCAGGAAAGGGGCCATCATGGGCAGCTGAACCAATGCCTGGGCAGGACATGCTTGTGCTTTCTATCCTTTCTAGAAGGACTGAGGACATTTGCCTTAACAGGTCCTGCAGATTGGCCATAAGTTGGTCTTCGAGAAACTTAGATCTCTCACTCGGAGCATAGCTTCTCATTGTAGACTGCTGCCAATGGAGACATGAAAAGGAGGAAGCCACACCCTGGGTCCTAAATGCCCTCCTTACCAGACCCAGTGTCCTCCCAGCATCTTGAAAGTCAGCTCCCGGCACTGCTGCCCTGTTTCTCTAGCAGTCTCTATGCCTGGGTCCCGCCCTGCCACAACCCCTGCTCTCCTACCTGTGCTGTGACAGCTCCTTCGCTGTCTGCTGGGCTGTCATGTTCCCTCTTCTGCTACCACCTGTGCCCAAGCCCCGAAGTTTTCGTCTTTACCCTCTGCTCCCTCCTGCCTCCCATTGTGCTGCCTCATGGCTTCAACCATCACTTCCCATACTGGGAGCCCGGCATGCCACTGCCTGCAGGATAGTAACGATCAAACCGCCACCTCACGCCACACACAATCCAACCACTCACAGCCTCAGACTCAAGCCTGCTCTCCAACCTCACTGGTTCAGGCAGCTTCCTGAGTTGCTGGGATTACAGGCATGCACCACCATGCCCAGCTTATTTCTGTATTTTTAGTAGAGGCAGGTTTTCACCATGTTGACAAGGATGGTCTCGAACTCCTGACCTCATGATCTGCCCACCTCAGCCCCCCAAAGTGCTGGGATTACAGGCGTAAGCCACTTCGCCTGGCTGTGATATGGTTTTGTTGTTGTTAAAAAAGCATTTGGGCAGGCTTTAGGAGACCTGGAGTTTTTTTCTAACCATGAACAATCTCTGTGACTTTGGATCACTGACTCCCCTATTCTCATCCATCAAATGGGGAGAATGGCACCTGTGATTGTGAAAATCCAACAGCAAGAGAAGTAAAAGCACCCCAAGAACCAGACAACATTCCAGAAAGGCCCAAGATGGTCAAAGGCCACAATCAATAGCCATTTTCATTGTGAGAAATAAGGGGTGATGGACCCAGCATTCCAAAATCTGCAATAACCGAGGCAACATAACCAAACTTGCTGGGTAGGAAGTTTCTTGCTGGGTACAGCGAGAAAAAGCTCATCACGTGCAGAAGACAGAGCCAGCTGTGCGAACTTCCTGTCTGGAGTTTCCACCTAGGAGGGGGCCGCTATCTGAACTGGCCAAGCCATAATCAACAGAGCATGAGCATGGGGGAGCACGGGGCAGCCCGGCACAGGCCACAGGTTTCCGCTGTCCAGCTGGCAGGGACTGACCTTATCCCTCGTCCTGTGTTGCCCTCACCCTGTTTACACAGTCGTTATCTCCATGAGCAGAGGACAGGGCTGACTGCGGGTTGATTGTGATATTAAAGTGATATTCATTATATGGAATTTAGAAATTGTACATGTGGTTATTCCATCCACCTCAACTCAGCCTGCTGACAGCCTTCTCAAGGCAGGGGATGAGTGGAGTAGGGTGAAACATGAGCTGCGGAGAAGCAGAGGTGGGGGGCAGAAGACTGAGTTCAAGTTGTGAGTCACCATGGGGGAGAGGGCTGAGCCCACATCTAGGAAGACCCAGGCTGGGCTGGATCCTCCTCAGCCAACATGATACCCCATTATCATTCTTAGGGCACATGCACTGCCAAATTCTTGAATCCCAGCCACAGACAAAGGTTTCATCACCAGATTTGGATTGCCTTTGGATTTCATGATAGCACAGTTTCCCGCATGATATAGTCCTCCGGTTTCATCATTGAAAGTGACTTATATTTTCTGAGAGCCCACTATGCATCAGAGACTTGCAGTATCTGGTGTTTTCTACACATACATGTTCCTAACCCCTTCGAGGTGGTATTGTTATGCCCACCTCACATGTCACATGAAATGAAGACTTGGAAACACTGAGGTTAGGAGATTTCCAGAGGTGACAAAGCTGGCGAAGCCCGGAGTCTCATCCACGTCTACCTCACGCTGCTGTCGTCACTAGGTAGGGTTTTCTGGGTGGTTCCATTCTAGGTTGAAATTAGTGTTGTGGGCTCAGATCCTCCTTCACACCCTCTCCCCAAGCCCCCGACCCAGCTCCTTGCCCTAACAAATGTCCTCTACGTAGGGTCTTCCACGCCTCTGCCCATTTCACAACACTTAGCAAGGAAGGTGCTCACTCCCCCGTCCACCCAGGCATCCCCACTGCCTTCTCACGGAAACAAACCAAGATTCATTTGGAGTTTTGAACAAGCAGGAACCTGCCAGAGTTCTGCTCAGCCCTAACTCCACCTGCTGGCCATTCATTCCACCTTGGAAAGGAGTAAGAACAGGAGGCGTTTCGGCAGCCTCTGAAGAAACAAATCCACCAACTCAACTCACCCCAGCTGTTTGTCAGTGAGAGGAAAGATGGGCAAGGCGATGCTGAACCACCCTCCTCTGGGTCCAGGACTTGCCAGCCTCCCTTTGCGCAGGTAGCCAGGCCTGCAGCAGTCACTCTGGACAGGAAGTGGCCCACCTGCTGAGAATTAGGTGGGCGCATCCTGCTAACATCATTTTTCTGTTGCCAGCACCCTCTGTCACACGAAGAAGTAGGCCTGGCATTTGACAGAGAGATACGGAGTGTGCATTTAACCCGCAACTTTCACAGAAAGGTCTCAAAGCATCGCACTGCTACTGTCCTTGAACCATATCAGCAAGGGCGACAGAGTGAGCCAATCCCACACAGCAGGTGTAAAACTTCATCTCCCCTGGTTTCAGTGAGTTGAAATGAGCCAGGCTGGAAATTCAGGACACAGCCCATCCAAGACCCGGGCTCCAAGACACACTCCTCTATGCTGTATCGTACTCTCTTAAAAGCAAGAGACGCAAATCCCTGCAGAGGTGAGGTTTCTGCTATTTGCCTCCAAACCCTGGGTATCTTCAGATCACACTCACACACTGGAGTGATGCCATCTCCACCAGCTCACACTCTTGCTCAATTTTCCCAGAGTGACAAGCCCAAGCTGGGCTGAAACACAACCTCTGTGTGTCCCTGGAGACCTGGCCTTGGCCCGATTTCCCCTAAGATGGGTGAGCAGAGAGGTGGGTGTGGGCAGCAGAGAAGGGCTACCTGTGATCGGGAAATGACCATGTAGCAGAGTGAACAAAGGGGTTTTAGGACCTAGTGGTTGAGTGTTCATTTGTTCATTCGTTCATTCATTTATTCATTCATTCATTCAGAGCATCTACTGAGCAACCTCTACTGTGCTTTAGGCCCCAGACTATAAAGATGAAGGTGAAACGGTCCTTAATTTCCAAGAGCACCTGGTACAATAGAGAAAGGTATATGTGGGGGCAGCAGGGATGAGGAGCTGGGTGACCAGGAATTCTGTGGCAGAGAACTCCATCTCACAAGCCTGAATCATCAAGATGAGAATCCACAGCCACAAGGGAAGGTACCTTAGAGAACTGATTTTCTCATCTGATCCATGAACCTACTTTCACACACAGTATTGCAATACAAGTGGACAAAAACAGATGTGCAGGCCTCTAAACAGGCCCTGTCCAAAGTAATTTAATTCTTGATGAAAATCCAGTAAGACTTGGGGAGAGGAATGAATCAGTGAAGCACAGGGAATTGTTGGGGCAGTGAAGTGACTCTGATACTACAGTGGTGTGTACCTGTCATTACACATTTGTCCAGAACCACAGCATGTATAACACAAAGAGTGAACCCTAAACGATGAACTCTGGTTGTTTTATCTGTCAATGTAAATCTCATTCTATTTTTTAAAAACTAAATAGCACTAGATTACGGTATTGACAGGACCAGTGGTCTCCCCAGTCCAAAGCTCAGAACAGTGTCCCCCACTCGTAAGTGTCTGTAAGGCTGGGTGCAGTGGCTCACGCCTGTAATCTCAGCACTTTGGGAGGCCAAGGTGGGTGGATCACTTGAGGTTAGCTGTTTGAGACCAACCTCACCAACATACTAAAACCTTGTCTCCAGCAAAAAAACACAAAAATTAGCTGGGTGATTGGCGAGTGCCTGTAACCCCAGCTACTTGGGAGGCAGAGGCACGAGAATCACTTGAACCCAGGAGATGGAGGTTGCAGTAAGCTCAAGTCCTTCCAAGGCCCCCCAGCCTGGCCAACAGAGCGAGACACTGTCTCAAAAAGAAAAAAAAAAGTGTCTTTAAGAGAAGCAGCACCCTCTAAACTGTCTCTTGCTGTCCCTAAGTGCCTGTGGACACCACTCTCCACAAACTTCTCAAAGGAAGAGAGCAAATCCCAACCCAATGAAGCTATTAATAGTAGCAGGAGCTGACTGCACAGTGAACAGCTGTGGCACCTAAAGTCAGTAACCTTGGACAGATCTCTCCAGAAGCATAAACCCCAGGCATGAGAGAAATGTATTTGCAACATGCAGTGGGGAGGGGCTGAAGAAATGACCCTCACGGAGAGTTTCGATTAATTACTGCATCTTATAACACAAAATCCCAGCCTCGCCGGACCTTTCCAGTAAAACTTTATAAGCAGTTTTCAAACCATAGGAAAGATTTATTGTCAACTTCATCAACCATGTTAATATTTCGTCATTAACAGATGCATATCAAGTTCCTATTGTTCGTGAAAAGAACTGCATTTAAAAGATAGGATTCATGTTCTTTGGCAGTTTCGGATAAATATTCCTGAAAGACATGCCTGGGACCCACACAGGTTTCATCTTCCTCTGGAACAACAGGACAAAGGACCGGAACTCAGGCCCAGGCTTGTGTATGGATGGTGTCAGTGATACGGTTTAAAGGACCTAATGTATCTTTTCCACACTTTTTTTTCTTTGAGACGGAGTCTTGCTCTTGTTGCCCAGGCTGGTATGCAGTGGCGCAATCTCGGCTCACTGCAACCTCTGCCTCCTGGGTTCAAGCAATTCTCCTGCCTCAGCCTCCCAAGTAGCTGGGATTACAGGCATGTGCCACCATGCCCGGATAATTGTTTTGTATTTAGCAGAGAGGGGGTTTCGCCACGTTGGTCAGACTGGTCTTAAACTCCTGACCTCAGGGGATCTGCCCACTTTGGCCTCCCAAAGTGCTGGGATAACAGACGTGAGCCATGGCGCCCAGCCCTATTTTCCACACGCTGGAAGTGCTTCCTCCAATCACATTTTCGGGTTAAGAGATGAAAGCTTTCAACTGTATATGTTCATGGAGAGAATGAATTATGCTACTCTCTCCTTTCACACTTTAACTCGAATTAGCTGATGGAATCAGCTCTGACTGTCTAGCAGAACTTTGGTGTTACATGAAATGGTCAGGGGAGTACTTAGGAAGCAGAAGCAATCTGTGGGGCCTGGAGAATGGACCCAGAGAGAGGGAGGTAATGCCAGAGAAAGCAGAAAGGCAGGAGGCCAACCTGGAGTCTGCAGGGAGACCCAGAGACAATGGCAGTCAGAAAGAAAGCTGGACCACACCCAGGGGGCCAACCCAGTCTCCAGGCACGACGACCACCATCTCCCTGAAAACTAGGGAATTCACCCTTCTCTCCAGCCTCAGAATAAAGAAATGCAAAGAGGAGCTTTTTCTTAGAGCAGATAAGTCATTTAGAAAGGACCTAACGAGTTACTATCTGGTACCAGGTAAGAATGTTCTTCCTTCATTTTTTAATGTGCACACTGTTTTGTGAAAGTAAATAGAATCTCAGGACCCCACACTCATTATGCCAGAGGGAAAGGTCATCTCGGGAACTGAGTCATGCAACACTGCCTTTCTTTTATTCCCAAATGAGAGCTGTCATTTCTCAACCCTGTGTCATCGCCTCATCCATAAGCCAGGTTCCCAGAGTGACAGGTCACGTATCTCCCCAGAGGGCCTCCCTCACAAACTGCTCACAAGGAAATTCCTTGTGAGCCCCTAACTCTTTCAGGATACATATCCCTCTCTATAAACTAGCCCTGAAACTGAGTTCTGCTCAATCTCACCCTGACAATGTCAATTACCAGCTTATCTTCACAGGAAGAGAACAAGGGCAAGACCAGAAATCATCCTTCTGCCTACGCCTAGACAAATGCATCACTGACTTTTCACATGAAAGATGTGGATTTACTGACTGTTAACCAGTAAGCACTCACTGTCTACCCTTTCCCCCCCCCCCCCCCAACAGAGTCTTGCTCTGTTGCCGGGCTCTAGTGCAATGATGCAATCTCAGCTCACTGCAACCTCCACCTCCCAGGTTCGAGCGATTCTCCTGCCTTAGCCTCCCAATTAGCTGGAACTACAAGCACAGACCACCATGCCCAGCTCATTTTTCTGTATTTTTAGTAGAGAGGGGGTTTCACCATGTTGTCCAAGATGGTCTCAATCTCTTGACCTCCTGATCCGCCCACCTCGGCCTCCCGAAGTGCTGGGATTACAGGTGTGAGCCACCGTGCCTGGCCCCTCCCTTTCTTTTTCCTTCCTGTTTGTTCTTTCCCCTTCAAATACAGAAGTTCCCCAAGCCCTCTGTTTTTGTTTTGAGACAGGGTGTCACTCTGTCGCCCAGGCTGGAGTACAGTGACATCATCACAGCTCTCTGTAGCCTTGACCTCCTTGGCTCAAGCGATCCTCCTGCCTCAGCCTCCAGAGTGGCTAGGACCACAGGCACACACCACCACGCCTGGCTAATATTTGGTAGAGACAAGGTCTTGCTGTGTTTCCCACGCTGGTCTCAAACTCCTGGGCTCAAGAGATCCTCCTCCCTTGGCCTCCCGAAGTGCTAAGATTACAAGCATGAGTCACCACACCTGGCCCCCAAAACCCTCTTTGGAAAAGCAGAGGTCACACACAGACACTCTGGTGACTTGTGTTTTCCCTGGTGCATCCTCAAACTTTGGCTAAATAAACCACTAATGACCGAGAAACCTGCCTCAGTTGCTTTTGTGGTTTCAATTTTTTGGTTAATAAGGTTAATGATATGGATGATGGTCACCTGAGTTGACCTTCAGTATGACAGTTTCGCTTTACTACAAAGCCTTGGTGAAGGGCACAGGCCTGTGTACTTTTGAAGCCCTGTGCTAGTTTCTACTGACAGCCTTAAATAGTTTTGTCATTGAAATGATGATGATTGGATTTAAAGTCAGAACAGCATCACTAGACCACGTGCTAATAGTTGTAGCTCTGGGTATGTCCTTATTTTCCTAGGAGGTTCTTTTGTAATGTTACATGAAGGGGTGGGACTAGACAGCCTCCTGGGTCCCTTTCAATCCTGACATTCTTCATCCTGTCTCTCTGCAAAGCAAACAGACTGGCCTCAAGTGCATCGGGTGATCTCTGAGGCCCCAAGTCCCTGGAAACTGCCACAAGCATCTGGGTTTGCTTAGACCCCTGGGGGAAGCATGGCTCTGCCAGGTGTCACATATGATTTAACTAAAAGAAAGATGAGAACCAGCCAGGGGAACTGAAGCTTGACAGCGTCCCTGAGGGTCTGTCCAGTGAGCCCAAATAGCATGGGGAAGACAGGAGGAGATCCTCTCCAGCCCAAGATTCACAGGCTGTTCTTATTCTAACTACAGCCATCAGTCCCCAGAAATGTCCCTACGGGTCTATAAAACCTCAGTGCAAGCTGAGAAAGGGGAGAGGTGAATCTCCTGGTGTCAGTGAGGGATGGGATAAGGCAGAAACACAGGGAGGAAGGGGTGGAGGAAGAAAAAAGGTAAGCAAAGATACTGTCTTCCCAAGAGAAGTTTGCATGAGCTAAGATGTCCACCCGGAGAGCTCAGATAGTAGCAGACTTTCTGCTTCCAAGACAGAGGAGAGATAAATGATCATTTCCTATTTAAAACCACAGCTTTATGGCCAGAGATCCTACAAACCTGTCATTCCTCTTTGCATAGACCCTATAAAGCCAGTCTACATATTCAGAACCCATGTCTGCATGGGGACAAGACACAGAGTGGATTCAATGAAGCAAACAGCTGCAGGGGACTTTGGGAACAGAACCCAGAAACTTCTATCTCCCAGATTGCGAGACACTCAGAATGCAAGACTCTTTCAAGCTTTGCTTCTAGTACCATAGCACATTTCCATAACAATGACCCGGGCATGGATTACCTCATGAGGCCAGAAGAAAGCTGGCTTGAGGAATCTCTCTCTGGGGGACACTGCTCACTCTCTTTAAGAAAGACACCGACTTTTTTTTTTTTTTTTTTTTTAAAGAGATAGGGTCTTGCTATGTTGCCCAGGCTGGTCTCGAACTGCTGGCCTCAAGCCATCCTCCTGCTTCAGCCTTACAAAGTGCCAGGATTACAAGTGTGAGCCACTGCATCTGGCCCAGAATCCTTTTTCCTTTCTTCAGATGCATTCTGTTGCCCCGATTGGAGTGCAGAGGCATGATCTCAGTTCATGGCAACTGCCACCTCCCAGGTTCAAGCAATTCTGCTGCCTCAGCCTCCCGAGTAGCTGGAATTACAGGCACTCACCACCATACCCAGCTACTTTTTGTATTTTTAGTTGAGACAAAATTTCACCATGTTGGCCAGACCTGTCTCAAATTCCTGACCTCAGGTGATCTGCCTACCTCAGCCTCCCAAAGTGCTGGCATTACAGGTGTGAGCCACCGCACCCAGCCCACGATCCTTTTGGATCCACCTGAGCACATCATATACTGAGGCTCTCTGGAAAGGCTTGGGGGATTGAAGAGTAAACTTAGCGTTACAAGAAAAGTGGGAAAAATTCAGGAAGAATGAGTCCACCCAGTGAAGCCTCTTCAACCAGACTGGTGAGAACTTTCTCAGGCTGACTGCTGACCTTTTGGCACAGGTGCTATCACTGAGGGCATCTATGAAATAGCATGGGAAGAGTCCCAGTTATTCACAAAGCTCTGACCTTAGTTACTCCCAAATTCCATCCCCTGTGACTTACAATGGAGAAAGTGAGTTGTGGTGACACCACATGATTATCCATGAGATAAAAATGAGAAGTGAGCGGTCAGACGCGGTGGCTCACGCCTGTAATCCCAGCACTTTGGGAGGCCAAGGCAGGCGGATCACAAGGTCAAGAGATCCAGACCATCCTGACCAACATGGTGAAACCTGGTCTCTACTGAAAATACAAAAGTTAGCTGGGCGTGGTTGCGCACACCTGTAGTCCCAGCTACTGGGGAGGCTGAGGCAGGAGAATCGCTTGAACCCAGGAGACGGAGGTTGCAGTGAGCTGAGATTGCGTCACTGCATTCCACCCTGGTGACATAGCAAGATTTTGTCTCAAAAAATAAAAGACAAAAGTGAGCTCCCACCAATTAAAACAGACAGCCGGACTGTTGAGGACATTAAGCTAAGTGAAATGAGCCAGTCATAGAAAGACGCATAGTACGTGATTCCACTTTTATGAGGGATCTCAAGCAGTGAAAACTCAGAAACAGAAAGAACGGTACTTGCCAGGGGCTGGAGAGGTGAGGACTAGCATGCAGAAAGGGAAACAAAACAGAGTTTCAGTAGAGCAAGATGAAAACATTCTAGAAATCTGCTATACAACAGTGTACATACAGTTAACAATACTGGAAATTTTATTAAGAGTAGATTTCGTATCATGTGTTTTTTACCATAATTAAAAAAGAAATCGGCCGGGTGTGGTAGCTCACACCTGTAATCGCAGCACTTTGGGAGGCTGAGACGGGCGGATTACAGGGTCAGGATTTCAAGACCAGCCTGAACAACATCGTGAAACCCTGTCTCTACTAAAAACACAACAATTAGGTGAACGTGGTGGCGCATGCCCGTAATCCCAGCTACTCAGGAGGCTGAGGCAAGAGAATCGCTTGAACCTGAGAGGCAGAGGTTGCAATGAGCCGAGATTGCGCCATTGCACTCCAGCCTGGGCAACAGAGCGAGACTCCATCTCAAAAAACAAAAAAAAAGGAAAAAAAATCTGTGGCTAGGCTGGGCCTGGTGGCTCATGCCTATAATCCCAGCACTTTGGGAGGCTGAGGCTGGCGGATCATTTGAGGTTAGGAGTTTGAGACCAGCCTGGCCAACATGGTGAAATCCCATCTCCACCAAAAATACAGAAGTTAGCTGGTCATGGTGGCAGGTGCCTGTAATCCCAGCTACTCCGGAGGCTGAGGCACAAAAATTGCTTCAACCTGGAAGGCAGAGGTTGAAGTGAGCGAAGATTGTGCTACTGCACTCCAGCCTGGGTGACAGCTGTCTCAATAAATAAATAAGATAGTATATATGTATATCAAAAAATCTATAGCTCTCAAAGATTTTCGGTAGAATTGAAAAAAATCTAAAGCTATGAGTAGCTTAACAGTTTTGTCTCTAATCCATCTTAACATTGCTGCAAAACAGAGTTTGAAAATGGCAGAGAGTGGTGGCTCACACCTGTCATCCCAACACTTTGGGAGGCTGAGGTGGGCAGATCATGTGAGGTCAGAAGTTCGAGCCCAACCTGGGCAACATGGTGAAACCTCATCTCTACTAAAAATACAAAAATTAGCCAGGTGTGGTGGTGTGCACCTGTAGTCCTAGTTACTCAGGAGGCTGAGGCAGGAGGATCACTTGAGCCTGGGACGTAGAGGTTGTAGTGAGCCAAGAGTGCACCACAGCACTCCAGCCTGGCTTATGGGAGTGAAACCCTGTCTCAACATTAAAAAAAAAAAAAAAGTTTGAAAACTTTCAACATCCTATAAAGGGAATGTTTCTAGTCATAGCTCTAATGAAAATAAATGGAAAAAAAAAAAAAGATGGGCCAAATAAAAGAATATTTAAACAAAGATGCCAAACAGTTGGTAAATATGCAGATGAAAAGATGATTGACATCATTAGCCATGAGGGAAATGCAAATTAAAACCACACAGGATGGGCGCAGTGGCTCATGCCTGCAATTGCACCATTCTGGGAGGCTGAGGTGGGCAGATCACTTGAGGTCTGAGATCAGCCTGGAGGTTGAGACTGGCCTGACCAACACGGGGAAACCCTGTCCCTACTAAAAATACAAAAATTAGCTGGGCATGGTGGCACACACCTGTAGTCCCAGCTACTAGAGAGACTGACACTAGAGAACTTATTCAAGCAACCCAACACCATCCATTCCCCCAGAACTTACTGAAATAATAATTTTTAAATGCCATTGGATGGTTATACAAGAAACTAGTAACATTGGCTACTTACTTGGAGGGTAGGTGGGGAGTGGGTGGATGGGTGTCAGAGGTAGTGGAGAACCCACATGAGTGTGCTATCTGTTGATAATCCAATACACTATATTTTTAAATGTGATCCCTGCACAGAACACAATCCATTATGTTGAAAGAAAACAGTACACGAGATAGCTTCCCCTTCATCCGTTCCCATCTCCAGCACAAACCCCCATCACTACTGCTATTGCCACTCTTCCATGGGATGTTTCAGGACTCCCCTGGACAGCAGCAGGCACCTTTTTAAATTTTTGTTTAAAAGGGGGGTTTTAAACAATGAGATACCACCTCACACCAGTTAGAATGATGATCATTAAAAAATCAGGAGACAACGGATGCTGGAGAGGATGTGGAGAAACAGGAAAGGTTTTACCCTGCTGGTGGCAGTATAAATTAGTTCAACCATCGTGGAAGACAGAGTGGTGATTCCGCATGGATCTAAAACTAGAGATACCATTTGACCCAGCAATCCCATTACTGGGCATATACCCTAAGGACTGTAAATCATTCTGTTATAAAGACACATGTACATATACATTTATTGCAGCACTGTTCACAATAGCAAAGACTCGGAACCAACCCAAATACCCATCAATGACAGACTGGATAAAGAAAATGTGGCACACATACACCATGGAATATTATGCAGCCACAAAAAAGGATGAGTTCATATCCTTTGCAGGGACATGGATGAAGCTGGAAACCATTATTCTCAGCAAACTAACACAAGAACAGGAAACCAAACACCACATGTTCTCACTTATAAGTGGGAGTTGAACAATGAGAACACATGGACATAGGGAGGGGAACATCACAAACTGGGGCCTGCTGGGGGTGGGGTTATTGGGGAGGGAGAGCATTAGGAGAAATACCTAATATAGATGACAGGGTGATAGATGCAGCAAACCACCATGGAACATGTATAACTATGTAACAAACCTGCATGTTCTGCACATGTACCCCAGAACTTAAAGTATAATAATAAAAAAAA
Source organism: Cacajao melanocephalus (assembly GCA_963573385.1). Classification (NCBI taxonomy): domain Eukaryota; kingdom Metazoa; phylum Chordata; class Mammalia; order Primates; family Pitheciidae; genus Cacajao; species Cacajao melanocephalus. The sequence goes on from CAUYLG010035096.1 coordinate 30,721, forward strand.
TTTTTAATGTAGTTTTTAAAGCAATACTTAAGAATGATCAGAACCTTAAGTCAGGAGTTTGAGACCAGCCTGGCCAACATGGTGAAACCCTGTCTCTAATAAAAATACAAAACTTAGCCAGGTGGTGGCAGGTGCCTGTAATCCCAGCTACTCGGGAGGCTGGGGCAGGAGAATCACTTGAACCTGGGAGGCGGAGGCTGCAGTGAGCCAAGATCATGCCATTGCACTCCAGCCTGAGCAACAAGAAGGAGACTTCATCTCAAAAAAAAAAAAAAAAAAAAAAACCAAAGAGGAAGAATCAGCTTCCAGTATTAAGCCCTTGCATCATTCTAGAAAGTGCTTTCAAAAATATGTTCTAATTAGGTCTTTACAACATCCTGTGACAGTTTATCTGTTCTAGGCTCTATTTTACAGAAGGGAAAACTGAAGTTGTGAAAAATTAAGGGATCTGCCCAAGGTCATTCCTCCAGAAATGTCAGAGCCAATTGAGATCTTCTGATTAAAAGTTTACAGTCCTTCTAAGGTGGCTGAGAGAAGGGTAACACCCGCATCATTCTTCCCATCTCTAAAAGAAGAAAGAAGAAAATGGTAGCAAGAGCTCCACAGATTTTCTTTCAATCCCATGACATTTTATGACAGACATTTTATGTAAGCATGGGTCAGTCTGGGTCTTGGTCCTAGGGGACAGTACTGGCAGAGAGGGAAAAAGATCCAAATTCTGTTTTGACTGTTATACTTGTCCAGCAAGAGAGAAATGAGGAAGGAAAAATGTCCTTGGCTGGTGTGAAGAGAATCCTGCCAGTAAATCTGGTGGATGTTCCAACATGCCAAGGACATCCCCCCAAGTCCCATTAACACCATGACACCAAACGAGAGAGGCGCTGAACACTTGCTAACCCGCTGACATTTTGGCAGCTTTTGAAAGAAAGATCACGTTGCGATTTACTAATGTGTGGGTGGGATATTTGAAGATGAAGAGGCGCTGGAAAGGAACCAGAGTGTTCTTTCCAAGGAGTTTCCAAGAGTTCCTAAGAGTTCCTAAGGACTGAGTTGAGCGTCGCCCTGCATGTTTTTCAAAAGTTTCCCTCCACAAGCTTTTCCTCTTCTTCCATCTCCTACCCTCCAAATCGACCCTAGAGTCCCAGATCCACCCACACAGAGAAAGTGTGAACTATCAGAGAAGAGAATGAGATGTGGCCTTTATAACTATAGTCCAGATCCACTGTCCAAGTGGAATGGAAGCTTAAAGAACAGGAGCATCAACAGCATCTAGAGGCAGGGCATGGTGGCTCATGCCTGTAATCCCAGAACTTTGGGATGCCAAGGCAGGAGGATCACTTGAGGCTGGGAGTTCGAGACCAGCCTGACCAACATGGTGAAACCCCATCTCTACAAAAAATACAAAAATTAGTTGGGCATGGTGGTAGGTGCCTGTAATCCCAGGTACTTGGGAGGCTGAGGCAGGAGAATCACTTGAACCCAGGAGACAGAGGTTGCAGTGAGCCAAGATCACGTCACTGTATTCCAATCTGGACGACAGAGCGAGACCCAATCTCAAAAACAAAAACAAAACAAGAGCACGTAGACAGTACAGGCACACAGGGGATGCCTGCAGGGTCCGTAACGGAAGACATGGCACATAATCTAAGAAAGTCTTCTGAGCAAACTCCCGGGCCCTTCATAACCGCTCTTAGAGCATGCGGAATGTTAGCGTGTTCTGATTAACAGAAGTCTAACATCTATTCTCACTGGAATAAAAGGGTGATTATAACAGCAATTCTGACCCCTCCTGAGGTTAAGGAACAATGTTGACTGCTTCTGACATAACGTGGTGTATTCATCCTGGGTAGGATAATTTGATGCTAACCTTCCCACAGAAAAAGTTTTTTTTTTTTTTTTTTTTTTTTTTTAAGAAAAAAGCAAGTGGACCAGGCACGGTGGCTCATGCCTGTAATCCCAGCAGTTTGGGAGGCCAAGGCAGGAAGATCACCTGAGGTCAGGCGTTCAAGACCAGCCTGGCCAACATGATAAAACCTCCTCTCTAGCAAAAATACAAGAATTAGCCAGCCATGATGGCATAGGCCTGTAATCCCAGTCACTTGGGAGGCTGAGGTATGAGAAATCACTTTAACCCAGGATTTGGAGGTTGCAGTGAGCCGAGACCATGCCATTGCACTCCAGCCTGGCTACAGAGCAAGATGCCATCTCAAAAAAAAAAAAAAAAAAAAAAAACCCACCAAGAAAAAAAGAAAGAAGCAAGTAGTTGTCAATAATTCACAACTATTTTAATCACTCCACAGTATGTAAAAATCTCAGGGAGTATCACAAAACTTTAAAGAGTCCATTTTAGTTTCAAATTACATTGTAAACTAACGGGCTAGTTTTTCTTGTTTTGTTTGATTTGAAACAGTCTTGCTCTGCTGCCCAAGCTAGATCTCAAGGGGCACAATCTCAGCTCACTGCAACCACCACTTCCCAAGTTCAAACGATTCTCCTGCCTCAGCCTCCCAAAGTAGCTGGGATCACAGGCACATGCCACCATCCTCAGCTAATTTTTGTATTTTTAGTAGAGATGGGGTTTCACCATGTTGGGCAGGCTGGTCTCAAACTCCTGACCTCAAGTGATCCACCCACCTCAGCCTCCCAATGTGCTGGGATTCCAGGTGTGAGCCACCGCGCCCAGTCCATAATGGGCCTATTTTGTGTAGCTTTGAGGTGGTCCCTTTCCAAGTGGGTAGGGAATAAAACTGGCACAAGCAGAGGTCTGGAAATGCGCAGGGTCCCCCAGATTGAACTAAATTCTGCTACACAGTGGCTCAGCAAAGTGAAACAATTCTCTGCCTCCCCTTTAAGTCTCCACTCTTCCTCTGAGGCTGGAATGCTCCACACTGTGTTATCTAAGAGGCCAGGGTGATTCAAGAGAAAGGAAAAAGGAATTCTCCCCCAAGATCAACATCTGATCAACAGAAATAAAGCTGCCTTCACACTAAAACAATTCTCCACGGTCCTATTGTTCCCGTTGTTTTTCCCAAATGATGGAAAAATCTAATTCCAGAAAAATGTTAGTAGCTAGATTATGTAACCATAGGGCTAAAAAGTTATGTAGCTTAAATTTTTAGGGGCTAACCTATTCAAATATTTTCAGAATATCTGATCTCTTGGCATCAATCTATTATCTAGTCATATAAGCAAAGGGCCCACAAAATAGAGAACAAAAGGGCCGAGTCTAAAGAAGATTCACTTGGAAGATACTAAGAGTGACTCGGGCTTGGGACACTCAGCCTTAGACTTGTTGGGTCCAGTTCAGTATGGAGTGGGCAACAGTAAAGATTAAAAAGGGGGAAAGCGAGAAAAATAACAGGTACTTGGAACCATGTTGAGAGCAAAATATAAAACAAGTGTTCAGAACGTTCTGGCAAACCATCAGGAAGGGGTTAGAAAAGTCTAGATTGCTGTAAGTAGGGTAGAGTTGAGGAAGTAACCTTTTTTTTTTTTTTTTTGAGACGGAGTCTCACTCTGTCACCCAGGTTGGAGTGCAATGGTGCGATCTTGGCTCACTGCAACCTCCGCCTCCTGGGTTCAAGTGATTTTCCTGCCTCAGCCTCCTGAATAGCTGAGATTGGAGGCATGAGCCACTGTGCCCAGCTAATTTTTTTATTTTTAAATAAATTTTTGGGGTTTCGCCATGTTGGCCAGGCTGTTCTTGAACTCCTGACCTCAAGTGATCCACCCACCTCGGCCTCCCCAAGTCCTGGGATTACAGGCATATGTCAAAGAAGAATAAACCATTTCCCTTAGTTGGACGTACCTGCCCTTCACAGGAATAGCTTCTGTGCAACAGCATGAAGAAGGCCTCCAGGTACAGGGAGCTCTGGGCAAAGCTCCCTTTGAATCTCCCTTTAAACGGGGTTTGAACCATGTCCTTCCCCAACATGGATGAAGCTGGAGGCCATTTTCCTAAGCAAATTAATGCATGAACAGAAATCCAAATACCACATGTTCTCACTTATAATAGGAGCTAAACATTGAGTACACTGGACACAAAGATGGTAACAACAGACACCGGGGCCTCCTTGAGGGTGGAGGATGGGAGGAGGGCGAGGATGGAAAAACTACCTCTCGGGTACTGTACTCAGTACCTGGGTGATGAAACAATCAGTATACCAAAACCCCAGTGGCACGCAACTTACTCACATCACAAACCTACACAGGTATTTCCTGAACCCAAAATAATAGTTGGAAGGAAAACAACTTAAAAAAGACAATAAGGGGATTCAGAAGAACAAGGCAGCTTCCCTAGGCCATCCCACCAGACAAGAGAAAGACCCTTCCCTCAAACCTTTCATGATGGGTGGAAAGAAGGGAGTCTCTTAACATGTGCAAATGGATTCATTAATGCCAAAAGAAAGACGCCTTATTCCATATGACACCCCCATCAGAACTCTCTCTCCAGCCGTCTGTCACGTTGCCCTAAAAATGTCCTCAATCAAGGACTGGAAGAGATGGGTCACTGCCCCATAGGCCTAGACTCACATGGCCCCAGTATCATCCCAACTTGGTTATGGCAATGCCCACTGCTTTGGAAAAGTGGTGATCATCAACATTTTCCTGCACCTCTGGCATCTGGCTCAGATCCAGAAGACTCTCTCACTCCCCAAATGATCCCAACCCTTACATTCTGCAACCACCTTGGCCATCCTGCACTCTACGTCTTACCAGCTATAGTTAAGAATCACCGAAGTGGTAGCTATGACAGCAATTTCACTTCATTCCCCTCAGCACTCTTCCTTTCCTCTACGACAATTCCTTAGAGCCCCACGCTGTCAATAACAATCATCCACTCAGAACAGTCCTAACGGTTCACATGTATTGAGCACTTACTCTTTTAAGCATGATGCTAAGGGATCTACATATTTATGTTTTTTACACATTTAAGTCATATTGCATCAGCCCTCTGACATAGATCAGAGGTGTCCAATCTTTTGGCTTCCCTGGGCCCTATCAGAAGAAGAAGAATTGTCTTGGGCCACATATAAAATACACTAACACTAACGATAGCTGATAAGCCAAAAAAAAAAAAAAAATCTTGTAATGTTCTAAGAAAGTTTACAAATCTGTGTTAGGCCACATTCAAAGCTGTCCTGGGCTGCAGGTTGGACCAGCCTGATATAGCTGCTACTGTGGTCCCTGTTATGCAGAAGAGGAAAGTGAGGCTCAGTCTTCATTCCCTCTTGTTCTCATAATTTGGGAAGAACTCCTTATCAAACCGTAAAGCTTCAGGGATCCAAAGTTTCTGAGTGGTGTTTAACACCTGGGAGGTAAGGAGGGCTAGGAGGAGAGAGAGACAGGATAGGATAATACTCTTTGGTCTAGGCTTTTGGAAGAGTTGTTTTTTTTTTTTTTTGAGACAAAGTCCCGCACTGTCGCCCAGACTGGAATACAGTGGCACAGTCTCCACTCACCGCAACCTCTGCCTCCTGGGCTCAAGTGATTCTCCTGCCTCAGCCTCCCGAGTAGCTGAGCTTACAGGCGCCCACCATCATGCCTGGCTAATTTTTTGGATTTTTAGTAGAAGTGGGGTTTCACTATGTTGGCCAGGCTGGTCTTGAACTCCTGACCTTGAGATCTACCCGCCTTGGCCTCCCAAAGTGCTGGGATTACTGGCATGAGCCACCATGCCTGGCCTGGAAGAGTATTCTTGACTCCTTTGGTCACAAAATTCACACAAGATGTTGCTATGCTATTGTTTTGCTGTGATGCAAGATTTAGCCAATTCTTACCCTACTGTCTTCCTGGATTTCCCAGTCACTGGAGAAAGTTGCCGGCTGCTGTCCTTGGGAACAGTTTGAAAACTGGAAAAGGCTAGAAAACATCCTTCTGTTCTCTTGAGTGTCTGGGAAGATGGCATCTTGGAAATTGACTCCGTGAGGCAAGAGGTTATAATTTTCATCCATCCTAATGGAGAAGAGGGGGAAAAAAAGGCAGACATGTAGACTAGACAGTCAAGGGTGTACCAGCTTCAATCAAGAGTCAGAGACAACTGTGGCAGGCTTGCCAATTTCACATCAATGTCTGGCATGGCTCTCATTAGAGAAGTTACTACAGTTACTACTTCTAATTGTTTCTTTGTTTCACACTACATGAGTCTATTCTTCAAGTATTCAGAAGATAAGTTTGAGCAAAGTATGGGGAAAAGCATGTGTATGGTACCTGTTTGTCTATTTGTCTTCTAAATCCCCCAAGGAGTCTTCCTTCTCATTGAATATTCCTTATTTCCTGGTGAAAGGAAAGCCAGCTGTAATGACCTAGGTTTAAGTTCTGTCATTGGTATTTATCTTCTATATAACATGAAACAAATATCTTAACTCCTGTAAGCCTCAGTATTCTAATCTGCATAAAGAATATAGTGCTGGCCCGGTGCGGTGGCTCACACCTGTAATCCCAGCACTTTGGAAGGCCGAGGTAGATCGATCACCTGAGGTCTGGAGTTCAAGATCAGCCTGGCCAATATGGTGAAAACCCTGTCTCTACTAAAAATAAAAAAATTAGCTGGGTGTGGTGGCAGGTGCCTGTAATCCCAGCTACTTGGGAGACTGAGGCAGGAGAATCATTTGAACCCCAGGAGGTGGAGGTTGCAGTGAGCCGAGATCACATCATTGCACTCCAGCCTGGGAGATAATAGCAAGACTCCATCTCATTTAAAAAAAAATAAAAAAAGAATATTGCCTACTTTCTTGGTGATGTTATAAGGATGGCATCAAAAACGTAAATAAATGAAGCACTTAGTGCAAAGTAAATGCAGTACACATTAGTGAACATATTTACAGGGCCTGGTATAAATCAATTAGAATGATTCTTAAAGAAGTCAAGAAGAGATGAAAGTTACACTCCAGTTTAAAAACAAAAAGGACACGTAGGGCTCACCAGCGAGTCCCAACGGCCACCCTCACCCCTGACACTGACCAGAGGCCCCGTCTCATCTCAGTGGGTCCCAGAATAACAGAGGAGGAATGATTTGTATGCAGTTGTTAACACACTCCAAGGCAAGACAGCTCTGTGAAATGAAAACTTCAGACTACTATCTTTGTATTTCTGCCCTAACTTGTGTAAACATGGTAGAGCAAAAAAGATGAGAATTGGCTGAGCACCACGGAACTACTGGAAAAACTGTATTTCATGATAAAAATTTCTTTAAAAAGCCTGCTCAAGTACTTGGGCTCTTTTTTCTTTGGAGAACAAAGTTCTGGTTTTGAACAGTTTTATAGACGGGTTCTCAGAATTTTTCCTAATTTAAAAACATGAAACCCTAAGTTTCTCTGTATCGAGAAGGGGACTCTCAGTCCTTGCTGGCTTTATTTAGAAACTATACTTCTCTGGAAATTAAAAAAAAAAAAAGTCAACTTAATCTAGCCGAACCACTCAAGCCAACACAAAGCAAGACATGTTTTTTAAACTTAGGTATTCTGGCTTCAGTATGGAAAACACGTGTTGCCATGCACTTACAAACACCACTTTGTAGAACTGTTTTTTCTCAGAGAAACGCGAGCTAAAAGTGAATCTGCAGACCCAGGTCAGCCTCATTCCAAATATCCTTAGTGCTACTTCACAGACTGGGAAAACTGCAACTATTAACCGATCTCCAGAACAGCGGATTAATTCACTCACCCTCTTCATACATAGGTTACATTCCATTTTGATGGTTTCCTCACTTGTTTTATATCCCTCTCCAAATTCAACTGAAGCCAACCAAAGAATTTAGGGTTCTACCTGGAGCTCTCTCTTCAAATTTCGGAAAAATTCAGTAGTCAATGAGAACTGCCTGAATTCTTATGCAGATGCATTCCATCTCGACCACAGGCCAACGCTGATGGAACTTCAGAAAATTCCAGTGGTCTAGAATAAAGAGGACCTCCTGCCTGGTTCACCTCTCCACTCCGCAAAGCGCTGTGACCCAGGATTTTACTCGCAGCAGAAGCCCCTACCCCCCAATAAACCTTTGCTATTTCATATAACCTGGCAGCTGATACGAGATAATGAAGCGATGCTGGACTGCATTCCACACCATTCACCTCTTGGCATTTGAGCAGGAAGAGGAGAGGGTGGACAGCTGGTCAACCGCTACCCTGCACCAGGTGCTCTGCATGAGTTACGTTTCCCGCTCAACCAGCCCTGCTTCTCACTTTACACAGGTGAGGCTCTGGAAGTTCTTGAGAAGGTGAAAGAAATGTACTCAGAATCACGATTAGAAAGGGCAGAGCCAAAATGCCAGCTGCAGACTGATTTCAGAGATTGTTTTTCTCACCGTCCCATTCTGCTCCCACTGAGGCCAGTTTAAAAACCCGAGTCACAGGGACTGCTGGAGCGCGCTTTGAGCTTTTGCCTGCAATGCTCTTTCTTCTGTGTACAAGGCACAGAAACTCTCCCTGTCTTTTCAACAGCCTTAAGCAGGGGTAGCCGGGGTGTCTGTAGAGACGTCACAGGAGCAAGAGAGAGCCAGGAAGGCAAGCGGGAGGCGCCCCAGGCGCATTCTCACTGGGCACCGACAGGCTGCCCCGGGGAGTTCTCGGCCTGGCTCCAAGTAAGGGCGACCTTGGGAGGCGGCACAGAGAGGTGGTGGCAGCGGCGCCGGGCTCACCTGAGGAAGAAGAAATAGGAGTAGTCCTGGACCACGGTGTGGGAGTGGCACGAGAAGTAGCCCAGGCCAGTGAGGTTGAGCCTGGAGCCGGCGGGCACCTCCAGCATGCTGCCCCACGCCTGGTCGCACAGCATCTCCACCTCGGCCGCGTAGAAGAGGCCCCCCTGGCCGGCGTGGTACTGCCAGGGCAGGTGGTTGTAGAGGCCGGGCGCCTCGGGGTGCAGCGCCAGCACCCGCGCGTACACGATGGTCTCGGCCAGCTCGGCGCGGCAGCCGTCGCTCAGGGGCCTCCACTCGGAGGGCAGCTGGCAGGCGCGCGCGGGCGCCGGGGGACCCGCCAGGCAGAGCGCGGCGAGCAGCAGCGGGCGCAGCATGCCGGGCCCTCCCGGGGCGCACGGGGAGGCGGCGGGCAGCCCTAGGCGCTTGGCTGCTCGCACCGCTCCCGGGAGCTGGGCGAACCGCTCTCTCCGCCGCGGGGATCCGCGTGCCAGGCCCTGGCGCGCCACGCTTTAAAAGGGTCCGGGGGACTGGACGCGCCGGGCGCCCGCCTCCAGCCCTGCCCCCTGCAGCTGGGGCGTGGGCGGTGGAGGGGCGGGGAGTCGGGCGGTCCCGGCGCCGGCTGGGGCGGGTACGCCCGGGACCTAGCCCTGACTTGGGGACAGAGGCCAGCCGTCTCCTGGAGCCCCACCATGGACGGGGTCCGAGCTTGCCAAGCGTAAAACCTGTTTGCAAACGGAAGGCATTCATAAAAGAATGACTTTTAATTTGGATGATTACTGCCTAAGTTTTGACATTTTCTCTGCATTTCAAAGTAAAAATACATAGAAACCAAATCTGACTTTATCTTCCCAGAGATTAACTAGGAAATTCAGTGTGGGCTGAAAAACTTTTTTAGATCTTGTGCTCTCTCAGATTTGCTAATTATTTAATGACGATCTTAGAAAAGCTTTGATAAAACATTCCAAAAAGCAATCACTTGGCCCCTATTTTCTTAAACCCAGATGGTTTCCATAATCCCTACTTCCATTTTCTGAACACTGTACACCTGAGAAATACATGCAGAAGTAAATTCCAAACAGCCTTTCACATCAATGAGTGAATTTGAGGATACTCAAACTCCACAGTTCCATCTTTATCTCTAAAGGCAACAAGTTTTTTTGGTTTGGTTTGGTTTTTGGTTTCTTCTTGAGACAAGGTCTCCGTCTGTCACCCAGGCTGGAGTACAGTGGCTCGATGAGAGCTCACTGCAGCCTCAACCTCCCCTGGGCTCAGGTGATAATAGGTCATCCTCCCATGTAGCTGGGAATATAGGCACACTACCATCCGGATAATTTTTTTGTTTTTAGTAGAGACAGGGAGAGTCTGGCTATGTTGCTTAGGCTGGTCTCAAACTCCTGGGCTCAATCGATCCTCCCACCTCAGCCTCCCAAAGTGCTGAGATTTCAGGTGTAAGCCATCATATCTGTCCTGAATATTTAACTAATACAATTTCATAATGCTATTAGTCTCCCAGGGCTGCCATAATAAAATACTCTAGATTGGTGGCTTAAATAAGAGACATTAATTTCTCAGAGTTCTGGAGGTGGGAAGTCCAAGATTCAAGTGCCAGGGCTGGTTACTGGTGAGGCCTCTCTTCCTGGTTTACAGACAGCCACCTTCTGGCTGTGTCCTCACGTGGCTTTCTCTTTTCTCTGCGTGTGATGGAGAAAGACTGAGCTCTGGAATCTCTTCCTCTTCTAATAAGGTCACCAGTCCTATCGGGTTATCACCCCACCTTTATGTCCTCATTTAATTAGCTCCCTAAAGGCCCTAATTCCAAATACAGTCACATTTGGGAGTTAGCACTTCAACATATGAATTTGGAGGTGGGAGAGGACACAGGATTCAGTGTATAAGAGCTATTTAGCAGGTGTTCTGCAGGTTTGCTAGAGAAAGAGAGCAGGGATCCCAAATGGCTTATATTCCTGGCAGGCAGACTCAGAGCACACATTGCCAAGTTACAATAACAATTGCTAAACTGTATTCACTGTTGGCCACGGGCCAAACACTGTGGTAAGGACTGCACATATGTCATCTTAATTAATTCCCAAACAACACTGGAAGTAGATATAACTATTGTCCTCATTTTACAGATAAGGAAACAGGCATAGAGAGGTTAATTGACACCAAAGATCACACAGCTGCAAAATAACCGAGCCAGGATTCAGCCCCGCCCCCAGGCAATCAGACTCCAGAGTCGATGTACTTAACTACAACACTTAGAATAGGGCCAAATATAGGAAATGCTCTAAAGACACAGGTCGGCCCTTTAACCACGATGTACACAGAGCAAATGAACAGCAAAACCTCAGCAGAATCACCAGCGCTGGCTCACAGTGTGCAACTGAGTAAATGTTAATTTTGTATCACCCAGAATCCCTCCTCTATTTTAGTCCTATACTGTAACTTATGGAGATAAGATACTAAGAAAGTTTTTCCTATTAATTGCATCTTCAAGTGCCTTGGAGGCCTGGAAAAGATGTGTCTACCCCCATAGACTGTAAAGCCCTGACTTTTCTTTCCACATTGATGAGCAAATAAATAAAATCAGCATACATGGCTGTTTTTTCTCTTCTTGTATAAACTTGAACTTGACAAAATCGAAACTCTTCCAATACTACCCAGAATGTATATTGCAGAAGTGAGCACCTGCAAGAAATTGTCCTCATGGATTCAGCAGACACATCAGTCATGCTTTTCTCCTCTCTAAGATCTGGCAGATCTCACTGTAAGATCTGGCAGTGCCTCACTGATTGGGTTTCTCTTCCTGATGGAGCCATTGCTGTGTATCCTGGTGAGCAATTCCCCTTTGGGAACTAAGACCTCCAAACAAGCAGAGCTCAAGATAGCCTGAAGGAGAAACAAACATTCTGTGAGGGAATTATTGGGTTTCACAGTGACGTGAACCACTTCCATCTCTTGATTCCAAGACCCATATGTCCTGGCCGTGGGGTGGATGGACATTCTATTTCAAAGCACACACAGTACACTTTAAGATGGACTCCATCATTTCAGTGTGGTGACTCCCAAACAGCACTATAATTAAGTCTTCACTAAGCAGTTACACCTTTCAGAATCTGCCCAGTTGCTTCCAGGTGACGGGGCATGTGGTAAGACCAGTTAATTCTATGGCCTTGAGACTCTGCTGCACTTCACTGCTGTGAAAGAAGCAATGCTATGGGAATCATTGATTAGAAACATCACCATGGACATTCCATGACGGTGGATAAGGTGCCCAGTGAGTTCCATAGATGGTGCTCCTGGCAGAAGCATTATGGCAGGGAAGGCATATCCATGTCCAGAATGTGTCTATTTCAGTAAGGACAAATCTCTGACCACCCTCCCGTCACCGCAAGGTGGAAAAGGTCCAATGGAATCAACCTGCCACGAGATGGCTGATTAGTTCCCCAGGTGAATGGGGCCATATCAGGGGTTCCATGTTGGCCTCCATCGTTGACATATTAGGCTTTCCCCAGTAGTGTTAGCCAGGCTGGCCGTGGTAAGAGAAAGTCCACATTGTTGAGGCAATGAATAGCCTCTATTCCTACCACCATGGACACTCTGTTTATGGGCTCATTGAGTAGGAACTAGAGTGGCCAAGAATAGAGACTGACACCCACTAAGTACATGAATTTCCCACCTAACCACTAAGAACTTCCCCTCCAGTGAAAGCACTTGGGTCGTCATTCACATGGAACATAAATACCTTCACAACTGATAACCATTATGAGATGTCCATTCATTCACCTCTTCCCAAGACGTCCTTGTCATCAATTTTCTGATCCTATTTCTTTCAGGTCCCTAGAGATCCACACCACTAGCAACTGCCCACAAATCAGTGTCCATTTGTACTACCAGCCATCTCTCAGTCTAGACATGGCATACAATGAAATCTGCTGCTCAAAGTTCTATCAGCTGGGAGCATTTTCTTCACGAGCATCCTTCAGGATCACCTGTGAGTGAAACTGAGTAATACCTGTGTGTAATACAGAAAAATCTACAAACCAGATGAAATAACCAGTCTTGTCATTGTATCCTCATTCAGCTGGTCGTAAGGAGTATCCCAAAGAGGCCATAAACCATATGAGTGGAAGGGGCAAAGTACCTTCAGAGTCAAAGGAATCTAAGCCACTTGCCCTTGCAACGTGCTTGTGCCATCTGGATCTGCCCAATCCCAGTCTCTTGGATACCATTTCGATTTGATGATAAATTCCTGCTGGGCACACATGGCTTTATGTCTGGGAGGGTCAAACGACACTCAGTTCATGATGAGAAGTTCATATCACATGATCACCCAGCATACCCCTGTTAGGCATTCAATCTCTACCAAGGCCTAATAGCAAGGTAGATGCTATTTTCCAAAGGGCAAATAGCCATATTCAGGATAAGGCATAGATGTGCCCTAAAATCCTAGAGTTTGGTGCTGTAATTTTCCTTTTGGTGCTTGCTAACAACTCCATACCACATTCCTGTTTGCCATACTTTATCACTGGACCTTCTGGATAATAAGGTTCAAGTGATACAATGGCTTGTACACAGCCTGACTTCTCAGAGCTTGTTCGACACCACTTGAAACTGGCAGCCTGACAGATAACTAACTCTACAGATGAATCCAAAAGCACATTTAAACATGGCATATGTTTCCTCCTAAATACAAAAAGGCTGAACACACATTTTTCCTCTTTTCCCATTGCAGATCATCCGAGGACCAGCAACTTTCCTTTCACCTTAGAGGAGTGACGACTGAGCCCCCAGAAACTTCATTGAGGTAGCAGGTCCCTGAGTTTTTGGGGGGCCTATCTCCCACGTTATATCATACCAAGGCCTCTAAAGTATATGGTGTTTTGTGACTGTCAGATCGATTCATCATAAGGTCATCCATGAGGTCATCCAATGTGATGATTTGTGGAATGTCAAGACAATCAAAATCTCTGCAGAATAAATGTGATAGACAGCAGGAGAACTGACATAGCCTGAGGTAAAACTAAAAGTACACTGATAGCCCTCACAGGTAAATGCAAACTGTTGCTGGCAATCCTTGCAAATTGGTAAGGAATAAAAGGCAGGTGAGTAGTTACAAAGCAAATGCTGGGAGACATATCAATTTGCTCCAGGAAAGATACTACATCTAGGACAACAGCTAGAATTTGAGTCACTACCTCATTCAATTCATAGTAGTCCTCACTCATTCTTCAAGACCCATGTGATGTGTGCACAGACCAGATGATGAGTTCAATGGAGATGTGATAACTATTACCACTTTTTTCCGGTCTTTGATGACAGCATCGATTTTTGCAATCCCCTCAAGGATGCAATATTGCTTCTGATTTATTCTCTTGGTAGAAATGAAAGTTCTAGGAGCTTCTGCTTAGCCCTTCCAACAATAAAAGCCATCACCCATGGGTCAGAGAGAAAATGTGGGTGTCTGTCAGTTGTCAACTCTGGTCCCTTTGGAGAAGTCTTAGAGGAGGATTTATGGTGTGTGCATGTGGCAATGGGTCAGGGTCCTTCCTCAAGGGCACCTGGCTTGACTTTTGGTTGAAAGGCTCTGTGTCTATAAATTTACTTATGTCTAAAAGCTGGGTAAAGGGCTTCAGTTCCTGTTACACAGATCAGGCACTATGCTAGTACACTGCCTATATATTTAGTTTCAAGAGACATCACGATCAACTATCCACTGTCAAAGATCTCTGCCAATCAAGACATTCTGATTACTAGTATGCCCCTCCTGACCTTTATGGGAGAGGTACTTGCCTCGCCTTTGGCAGTTAAGTGCTGCCGCTTGGCCCCTGCTACTTTAGAATTCCATAATTCCTTTGAAATCTGGGGACCCATTTCAATGACATCATCCTGTACTACAGTCACAACTTTTCTAGAAAGAGGAGAAATCATAAGATGTTCAAGGACGCAGCACTCCCTTCACTAATATATTTCTTATTGCCGTCGTGAAGGAAATATTTCTCTGGGTCATCTTGTGGAATGTAGCTGGGAGGTGGCTGTACAGGTCACACATCAAGCATTCAGTTCAACCTTCCTAATTCCCTAAGCCTTTGGATTCCCGCCTCTACATTATTTCAGGAAAGCTCTGGCATCTCAACCTCACTGAATAGAGGCCACCACTGAATTCAGATTTTAGTCAACCAATCAACTAAGCTAATAGAGCCACCTCTAGAAATACATTTGTACTCTCAAATGCATCAAAACAAGAACTGTTGCCAAAACTAGTATTATATCCTGCCCACTTTGGTTCTGCCTGGAGTCTGCTGACATACATTGGCAGTCTTGCAATTTCTTGAGTGTCTGGGCTATTTCCTCCTGGATTATAGTCTGTACCTGTCTCCCTGGACATACTGAGCTTTGACCTTCGTTATACCACTAGTTGACCTTAATTATGGCTACAATTGCCTTATAAGAGATGCTTCTACAACAATGAAGCTACACCCTCTTAAAGACAGACCAAGTACTGTCACACATGTCCTTTCTTCCTAAAAATAAATTTTTTAAATCTCAATAAAAAATACAGTGAAAATTATCTGAGTTATGTAAAAAAATATTCTAAGTCAGTCATGAAAAATAAATGAATGAGTTCTTCTTCTCTTCCTATCTCTTCCTGAAAAACTCAGCTCTAAAAGTCTAGCTGTGGCCATGGAAGTTAGGTCTCCAAGCCAGGGCAGGATAAGAGATGGAGGAGACATGCAAGATAAGAGTAGCTTCTCTATGGGGCTTCCCATGGCAGGTATGAGCCACAAGGGATGAGGAGGGCATCAGTGCAGAGGAGTGGCCACGACAGGATGTCAGAGCCCAAGAAGGGTAAAGGAGAGTTCCCTGAATAGGAGGAGCCTGTCATAGGGTTAGCCATGTGGGAGGGCAACCTTTGCAGAGATTCAGTGTCTGGATAAAGACTAGCCTCCCAGGCATGCAGCCCAGCATGGGTTTCAGAAGCCAATAGGGATAACATCCACAAGGATGTCAGTGTGTTGGCAAGCACAAGGGACTTCCATGTAAAAAAGGCATGACCCAGTTCAGAGAATCAGAGCATGGTTAGGGTGAGATGAGTGTCCATATAGACCAGCATCACAGGCCAGGGAGTCAGAGGCCAAGTAGGGGAATGAAGATGTCCACACTGGGGAGGGCAGCAGCAGTGCAGTGAATGCCAGACTCCAAGTGTGATGTGAAGGCCTGGAATGAGCTATAGGATGGGAGTAGTGATGGGAGAATGGTTATACACAAGAGGTTGATTAAATAAGCAAATATATTAAGGATGATGGAAACCAGTTTTCTCACTATCAAAAAAAGGGAGTTACATATATGGAAAGGAAGAAAACTAGAATGGATCCTGTGGTGTTGAAGGTGTTGAAACATGAATTCATAGATTTTAATAATAGATATAGAAATCAATATAGTTGCATGTGAATTTGTGTGTGGATATACACTTTTGTCTGTCCCACAAGTCTTTGAAATATATGTCATATGCTTACAAAAAGAGAATTCTTGATAAAGCTCAGCAAGTTAGAAACAGAAGGGAACTTTCTCAACCTGATAAAAATGATCTATGCAGTCTACTGCTAACATTACACTTAATGTGGAAGACTGAATGCTTTCCCCTAAGATCAAGACCAAGACAAGGACATTCAATCTCATCACGTCTACTCAACATAGTACTGGAGGTTCTAGACAGTACAATAATTCAATAAAATAAAAAGCATCCAGATTGGGAAAAAAAAAAACACACAGATGTAAAACTCTATTTACCCATGACATGATCATCTTTCTAGAAAATGCAGGCCATGTGTGGTGGCTCACGCCTGTAATCCCAACACTTTGGAAGGCCGAGGTTGGCAGCTCACAAAGTCAGGAGTTCAAGACCAGCCTGGCCAACATGGTGAAACCCTATCTCTACTAAAGATACAAAAATTAGCTAGGTATGGTGGCAGGCACCTGTAGTCCCAGCTACTCAGGAGGCTAAGGCAGGAGAATTGCTTGAACCTGGGAGGTGGAGGTTGCAGTGAGCCAAGATCATGTCATTGCATTCCAGCCTGGGTGACAAGGGGAGACTCTATCTCAAAAAAAAAAAACAAAAAAAACAAAAAAAAACAAAAAAAAACTAAATTAAATGTATCTACAAAAAAGCTACCAGAACTCATAAGCAAGTTTAACAAGTGGAATACAAGATTACTATACAAACAGGAATGGTATTCTCTACACTAACAACAACTGGAAATTGACATTTAAAAAAATAATACCATTCACAATGGCATCAAGATATATGAAATACTTAGAAATAAATCTGATAAAATATGTAAAAGACTTATACATTGAGAACTACAAAACATTACTGAGAGAAATTTAATATTTTGAAAATGAAGATACATACTTTTTTCATAGGCTGGGAGACTCAATATTGTTAAAATGGTAATTCTAACCAAACTGATCTACAAATTAAATGCAAGCTCAATAAAAGTCCCAGTGGACTTTTTGATAAAAATTAGTAAGCATATTCAAAATTCTATATGGAATGTAGAAAAATGAGAATAGCCAAAAACAACTTAGAACATAAAGACCAAAATCAGAAGGGTAACATTACCTGATTTCAAGACCTACTCTAAAGCTATAGTAAGCTATAAAGTGTGGTTTGGTGCAAACACAAATACCTATGTCAATTGAACAGAAATAAATCCAGAAATAAACCTACATATATATGGAGAACTGATTATTTAAAAAGCTGCAGAGATAATTCATTGGAAATTTATTGGAAAAAGCATATATTTTTGAACAAATGGTGCTAGAACAATTGAGGGAAAAATATTTCAGCCCATGCCTAGCACTGCACACAAAAATTAACTCAAAATATAAAACCTAAAGCTATAAAATATCTAGGAGGAAACCTCTGCTAACTTGATTCAGACGAAGCTTAGACATAATCAAAATGTCTAATGTCTAATAAGAAAATGAAATATCAAGCCATAGACTGGAAAAAAATATCAGCATATATCTGATAAAGGATACATATTCAGAATACACGAAGAACTCTCAAAACTCAATGATGACACTGGGCATGGTGGCTCACACCTGTAATCCCAGCACTTTGGGAGGCTGAGGCAGGCAGATCACCTGAGGTCAGGAGTTCGAGACCAGCCTGGCCAACATGGTGCAACTCCATCTGTACTAAAAATACAAAAATTAGCAGGCTGTGGTGGTGCATGCATGTCTGTAGTCCCAGCTACTCAGGAGGCTGAAGCAAGAGAACAAGAGAATCGCTTGAACCTGGGAGGTGGAGGTTGCAGTGAGCTGAGATCACCCCACTGCACTCCAGCCTGGGTGACAGAACAAGACTCGGTTTCAAAAAAAACACCACTCAATGATGAGAAAACAAACAACCCAATATAAAAAATGGGCAGAAGATTAAAAAACACCTCATCAAAGAATATAAGAATGGCAAATAAGTACATGAAAAAGTGCTCAAAGTTATTAGTCACTAGTGAAACTCAAAACCATTATGAGATACTCTTATATACCTACTAGAATAGTAAAAATTAAAGATAATGACCATACGAAGTGTTGTCAAGAACATGGAGGAACTGGAACTCTCATGCACTGCTCGTGGAAATATAAATGGTAAAACCACTTTGGAAAACAACTTGACAGCTGTTTAAAAAGTTAAATATGGCCAGGCATGGTGGCTTATGCCTGTAATACTAGCACTTTGGGAGGCTGAGGTGGGTGGATCACCTGAGGTCAAGAGTTCAAGACCAGCCTGGCCATCATGGTGAAACCCCATCTTAAAAAAAAAGTTAAACATATGATTAAGCCATTCCACTCCTAGGTATATATTAGAGAAAATTAAACTATATCCCATACAAAGACTCATATATCAATGTCCAAAGCAGCTTTCTGTGTAGTAGCCCAAAACTGGAAACAACCCAAGTGTCCATCCACAGATAGATGAATAAATAAAATGTGACTTGCAATTAAATAGTACTCATCAACAGAAAATAATAAACTATTACTATACTCCAAAACATGGATGAATCAGGTGATAAAACAGTGAAGCAACTGGGCTTCCTCTACCAATTCACTTGGCCTCAGAAATTCTCGTCTATAAAACCGTCACAAAGAAGGCATCCCAATAGGAAGAGAAGTCAAAGTATCCCTGTTTTCAGAAGACATGATTCTATATCACAGTCTCTGACCAAAAACTTCTTGAGCTGATAAGCAACTTCAGCAAAGTTTTAAGACACAAAATGAATGTACAAAAATCAGCAGCATTCCTGTACACTAATAACACTCAAGCTGAGAGCCAAATCAGGAACACAATCCCATTCAGAACTGCCACAGAAAGAATACAATAGCTAGGAGTATAGCTAACCAGGGAGGTGAAAGATCTCTACAATGAGAATTATAAAATGGCTGCTCAAAAAAATCAGAGATGATACAAATGAATCAAAAGACATTCCATGCTCATGAATAGAAAGGATCAATATCATTAAAATGGCCATAATGCCCAAAGAAATTTATACATTTACTGCTATTCCTATCAAACTACCAATGACATCCTTCACATAACTAGGAAAAAAACTATTCTGAAATGTATATAGAACCAAAAAAGAGTACACATAGCCAAGGCAATCCTAAGCAAAAACAACACAGCTGGAGGAATCACATTGCCCAACTTCAAACAGAACTATAAGGCTACAGTAATCAAAACAGCATGGTAGCAGTATAAAAACAGACACATACACCAATGTAACAGAATAGAGAGCCTAGAAATAAAGGCACACACCTACAACCACCTGATCTTTGACAAAGCTGACAAAAACAAGCAATGGGGAAAGGATTCCCTATTCAATAAATGGTGCTGGGATAACTGACTAGCTATATGCAGAAGATTGAAATTAGACCCCTTCCATACACCATATACAAAAATCAACTCAAGATGGATAAAAGACCTAAATATAAAACCTAAAACTATAAAAACTCTAGATGATAACCTAGGAAATACCATTTTGGACATAGAAACTGGCAAAGATTTCATGATGAAAATGCCAAAAGCAATTGCAGCAAAAGCAAAAATTGACAGATGAAACCTAATTAAACTAACGAGCTTTTGCACAGCAAAATAAACTATCAACAGAGTAAACAGAAAACCTACAGAATGGGAGAAAATATTTGCAAAGTATACATCTAAGAAAGGTCTACTATCTAGAATCTATAAGGAACTTTAAACCTACAAGCAAAAAACAATTCCAGTAAAAAGTGGGCAAAGGAAATGAACAGATATTTTTCAAAAGAAGGCATACTTACAGTCAATAAGCATATGAAAAAATGCTCAATGTCACTAATCATTAGAGAAACGCAAGTCAAAGCCACAACGTTATACCATCTCACATGAGTCAAAATGGCTATTATTAAAAAGTCAAAATGTAACAGATGCTGGCGAGGTTGTAGAGAAAAGAGAATGAATGCTTATATACTGCTGGTGGGAGGAAGGAGAGGTTCAGAAAAAAAAACTGTTGAACACTATGCTTAGTACCCTGGTGACAAAATAATCTGCACTCCACATCACCAAGTCACAAGTTTAACTGTATAACAAATCTGCACATGTACCCCAAACCTAAAAATTGAAATATTCTAATAAAATGTCACAAAGAAAAACATTTTTTCCATTGCTGCCAAAAAAAATTAAAGAAAAACTTAAAATTTTTATATTCAACATTCACAAAACTAAGTGTAAAGGAGTATAAATAATTTCCTAATTTTTTGGTAAATTTATCACATTTATCCTTCAGAAGTTATTACAATTTTCAGAAGTATTAAAACTGCACTAAGACTTTTGGGACACACACACATATCTCCTGTTCATCAAGAAGGTCCAGGGGCAGTAATACTCCAAAAGCAATGAGAGCACCTAGCAGCCAGATTTTGGTTTCTAAATATCATTCTCCATTAAAAGGAACCAGGACTCTTTGGAGAAAAGATGATTTCAGAGAGTAGATGATGAGTGGACATGAAAATTCAGATTAGCCACAAACATTCTGTGCTAAAAAGGGAGTGTTCAAAGAACAACTGGGAATTGTCACACGCACACGCGTGCACGCACACACACACACACACACACCCTTAAAGGGCTCCTAGTGATGTGTTTAAATCAATAATGAATTAACCCATAGAATAAAATAGAAAACATGAATTCACAGTAGTAAATACAGGAATGAATAATTAGAACAGTTTAGAGATATTTACATAGTTACAAATAGCTCCCAACAAAATATTTATTTATTACAAAGAGAAAAAGAACAACACTATAGATGGAGAATCCTGGCAGATACCACTGTAATCCAAGTAAATATCATGGTAATGGAGCACACTGGAATCTCGTGCCAGCTGATAAAACATACTGAGAATACAGCATCACCTCTGTGATACTCCTGACAATGATGCAAAATGTGAATGTAAACATGAGGAAATATCAGATAAACACAAACTGAGGAACATTCTACAAAATAACTGGCCTGTAATCTTCAAAAGTGTCAAGTTCACAAAAATCAATAAAAGATCCTGTAGCTGTTCCAGATTTAAGGAGATGAAAAAGGCATGCATGGCTGGGCGGGTGGCTCACACTTGTACACCCAGCACTTTGGCAGGCCAAGGCGGGCAGATCACCTGAGGTCAGGAGTTCAAAACCACCCTCGCCGACAGGTGAAACCCCGTCTCTACAGGTGTGGTGGTGCACACCTGTAATCCCAGCTACTCAAGAGGCTGAGGCAGGAGACTCGCTTGAACCCAGGAGGTAGAGATTGCAGTGAGCCAAGATTATGCCATTGCATTCCAGCCTTGGTGACAAGCCTTGGTGACAGAGTGGGACTCCATCAAGAACAGAACAGAGGAAGGGAGGGAGGGAGGGAGGGAGGGAGGGAAGGAAGGAAAAGAAGGAAGGAAAAGAAGGAAGGAAAGGAAGGAAGGAAGGGAGGGAGGGAGGAGGGAGGGAGGGAGAGAGGAAGGAAAGAAAGAAGAGAAAGAGTGACAAAGAAAAAGGAAGAGAGAAAGAAAGAGAGAGAAAGAAGGAAAAAGAAAGAAAGAGAGAAAGAAAGAGGCATGCGAAAGACTAAATGCAACACACGATTCTGAACTGGATCTTTTTGCTATCAATGACATTATTGGAACAAGTGGCAACATTTGAATGGGATCTGAAATGTCAGTGGTGGTACTATATCAACGCTAATTTTCCATTTCTATGCCCTTGATTGTAGGAAATACACACTAAAGCATTTGCAGGTGATGGGTGTCCTGTAGCAGTTTGTTGGTACTGGACTTGCAACTTTTGTGTAAGTTTGAGAATATTCCAAAATAAAAGTGAGAAGAAAAGTTACTAAATAAGTGAAATAACTAAGAATTTTTTTAAAGAGGATTGGCGTAAGTAATTTGTTCTTATAGTTATTTAGAAAGTATGTTATGCGGCAATAATGCTTGAAACAGTGTGGTAATTCTGCAAGAATCAACAGTCATATCAAAAGGAGAACAAAACAGATCTTTGTTCATAAGAACTTAATATAGTTATGCAGGAACAACAATCAGGGAATGATTTATAAATTGTAGCACATTCATATATTTGAATATTTTATCACAAACATATTATTAAACATTCTAAATGGTGTGCATGTGATATAACATTAAGTAAAAGAAGATTACAAATGATCTGTAGGCCCATGCTGGGCTCTTGGGGTGCTGGCTTGGCCTCAGTGGTAGCTATATGGTCACTCATTTTGTTTCATAAATATGATTTATGTATTTTCCTGATATAGTTACAATAAAAGATTTTTAAAGGATCTATAAGACCCTCTATCCTACTGGACTATATTCTTACGATTGAGCTGGTAAGCAGATTGAATTCCATCAGCCTCTTACACAGATTAGGAATCAAATTCCAAAAGGGCTAGATCATTGCTCTCCAGGAGCTGATATCTAATGAGGCCAGGATGGGAACTCATCCCTGCTCTTGCTGTACAGCACACCCTGGGTCTTCTGGCATTGATGATGGGAGAGCCAGCAGTCATCACAGCGGTTACTGTGACTGTGTGTCAGCGTGCTGGGCATGCCACGTGTTTCACTTATGCAGCCCTTACCACAGCTTTGCAGTGGTGGTGTTATTACCCCCAATTTACAGAGAAGGAAAGGGGGTGAATAGCTGGGAAAGAATAAAGCTGCAATTCAGACCCTCATCAAGTCATTCATTAAATCAACCCAAACTCGTTCGCAGCTGTATGTCAGCCACTGGAAAGATTCTAGAGAGAGAAACAGACGTGACACCATTTCCACCCTCCAGGAACGGACCATCCCAAGGGACCCCAAACTTGGGCCACTCCATCTGTGCCTATCACTGTTCTTCAATAGGAATGCCTAGGTTGGGGGAAAGAAGGGATGGCTAACAGGTACAAAAAAATAGAAAGAATAAATAAGATCTAGTATTTTCTAGCACAAGAGGGTAACTGTAGGCAAAAATAATTGAATTGTTCATTTAAGAATAACTAAGAGTATAACTGGATTATTCAAAACACAAACGATAAATGCTTGAGGGAATGGATACCCTATTCATCCTGATGTGAGTATTACACACTGCATGCCTATATCAAAATACCTCATGCAATCCACAAGTATATACACCTACTATGTACCTATGAAAAGTTAAATAAAAAGTTTTAAATAAAAAATCAGTAGAGTGTATCTGCTATTATCTACATGTGGTCCAAAGTCAGATACATCTTCCAGTAGCGACCAAGTTACATCTCCTCAAAATTCCCCTCCCATCAGAGTTAACGAATGAATAAACAAATAAAAGCCCCAGCAGCTGGGATGCAGCTATCCCATCTGAGTTGAGCTCAAAATTTTCTTTTTCCCTTTTGCTGACTTTCTTGGTAAAGCAAAAAACAAACCAAAAAACTTTCTTTTACATGTGCCTGCTCTTTGAATACTGTATATAGGAAATGGACCCAGAAAACCTAACAGAGATAAACAGATCAAAAATAAAAGACATTCTTCCTATGATATCCTATTTCCTACTTATTCAGGGCCTTCCCGGCAGGCTCCTACTGTACAATGTAAATGTTAACTCATTCTTCCTTCTGGTATCCTTGGGAGGCAGGAAGCCAATGTTATTTCACAGATAAAGAAGCTGCAGTCCCAGAGGTTGAATGCCTTCCCCCGGGTCACATAACTACAAGCAGTGTGAGGGGCTGGGAATGGAACTTGGGGTTAGGACTCCCTGCCTATGGTCCCCCGGCTCTCAAATGGGGCCTCCTTCCTAAGAGATAACTTTGTATGTTGAAACTCTGTTAGAGTCTCATTCTATAAAAGGAATGCTATGGAACGACTGAGACAAAATATGCATTTTTCTTCCCCTGCACATTAATACGGGGTACATCTTCAAGAGGCGATTCAGCACATGTAAGTGCTGTCTACGATACTTCCACATTTATCTGGTGTGGGGACTAACACTGAGCCTGAATGTCCCAGTGCCCAGTATTGGCAGAGGACAAAAGCAAAGGGCTGAACTCTAGACAGCATGGTCTCTGCCAGCTTAGGCACCTGCATTTCTGAAAAGGAATGAGCTAGGTCTGGGGTTGAAGAGCACTTCATAGAAATGTGTTACCCTTTGGGAGGTCTCATAGCACTTTGTTAAGCAATGTGCTCACTCTACAATCATGAGAAGGACACAGCCAAAGCCTTTTTCACAGTGGGCAAAATGGAAACAGGGAGATGAGCTGATTTTTCACGTAAGTGAGATGAAGTTCTAAGACTATTTTATGGCCAGGCATGGTGGCTCACAACCGTAATCCCAGCACTTTGGGAGGCCGAGGCGGGTGGATCATCTGAGTTCAGGAGTTCGAGACCAGCCTGGCCAACATGATGAAACCCCATCTCTACTAAAAGTACAAAATTTAGAAAGGCATGGTGGCAGGTGCCTGGAATCCCAGCTACTCGGGATGCTGAGGCAGGAGAATCACTTGAACCCAGGAGGTGGAGGCTGCAGTAAGCTGAGACTATGCCACTGCACTCCAGCCTGGACGACAGAGTGAGACTCCATCTCAAAAAAAAAAAAAAAAAGAAAAGAAAAAAAGAATGCCTGTTTTAATTTCAAGTCCATCCAACCAATTTTCCAACATCATCTTGTTTAGATTGTTAGATACTAATGGGAATACTAGGCATGGCCTGAGCATTTGACAATATTCATCTTTCAACATTTACATTTCAACAAATAGCTTTCAATATTTTTCTTTCAACTACCATGTGCTGGGCACTATTCCAGGCCCTGGGGCCACAGCAATGAATAAAACAGACTCTGTCCCATTGGGGTTGACATCCATCAGGTCTCAAATTGGTATGACTGATAAGGAGGGAAGAAAAAACTAGCCTTTGGAGACATAACCTTTCCTTGGGAAAGAATGGCTTCAAAATCTTATTTCACATCTTCTGAAACACCTTCATTTAAATGTCTTTGTAACTAACCAGGCTAAGACTAAGCATGCCAGGGTCTCGCTCTACAGTCCCTAAAATAGCAAGTTTCCCTTTATCGGTTACAGCATAGCAAACCCTAAACTGAAAACAAGGTGGGTTTTTTTGTTTTTGTTTTTTTGACTTTCCTTTCCTATCTACGTCCTCGGGACAAAATGAAAAATAATAATAATAATAAGCCAAAGCTCCGGACGGCTGGAGAGGGAATATGTGTGGATATCATAAACATAAAGCTGGGTTTATGTTTATGGGTTTTCCTGAGATGTTGTCAACAAGTGCCTCTTTCCCATAGGAAGTGAAGTCTCTGGGGACGTGGAGAAATCCAGACAGCGAAGAGTGGAATGAAGTTCTTAGAGGGGGAGGGTCCTCCTGCCGAAGGGAAGACCCACAGCTGGGCCCTCTCAAGAGACTGTAAATTCACAAACTGTGCACACCAGACCAACTTTCATCCCTCACATACTTGCCTGATATCTCATCAGTAACTGCCCAGGGAATGTGAAAAGCTGGTGCAACAGGATACATGGGAAAGTTTACAAAGACTCCCGGCCTACAGGCCACTGTGTGTTTTCAACGTGCTGGTTCCACGTTTTTGCTAGCTGCACCGAGGACTTAAAATCCTGTTGAAAACTTTCTGGAGAAATAGTTTCTCATCCTGGAGGAAGAATCTCACAGGATTTTCGGCTTGGTGGAACACTGTGATGGACTGTTGAAAAATGAATAGAGGCCGGCTGCAGTGGCCCATGCCTGTAATCCCAGCACTTCGGGAGGCTGAGGCAGGAGGATCACTGGAGTCCAGGAGTTTGAGACCAGCCTGGCCAACATAGCGAAACCCTATCTCTATTAAAAATACAAAAAAAAAAAAATTAGCGGGCATGGTGGTGAGTGCCTGCAATCTCAGCTACTCAGGAGGCTGAGGCAGGGGAATGGCTTGAACCCTGAAGGCGAAGGTTTGCAATGAGCTGAGATCACACCATTGCACTCCAGCATGGGTGACAAGAGCAAAATTCTGTCTCGAAAAAAGAAAGAAAGAGAGAGAGAGAGAGAGAGAGAGAGAGAGAGAGAGAGAAAGAAAGAAAGAAAGAAAGAAAGAAAGAAAGAAAGAAAGAAAGAAAGAGAAAGAGAAAGAGAGAAAAAGAAAAAAGTGTAGAAGACATTTGGATATTCTCAAGTTTACTATAAAAGCACTGCATTAAAAGGGTTAATCAAGATTGCTCTGAACCATAAATAAAATTTCATCCCTTTTTTGGCATCAGGAAAAAGTCTAACTGGTTCATTCATAGCATAACCCCACAGGTATCACAATTAGAATGTTTTCCCCACTACGTGGTTTTTCATGTGCACACAGCAGCTATTGACCTTTCCATCTGTATTCTCATTGTACAGGTACCATGTGATCAGCATTTCACTAACTTCTACCCCTAAGTAAAGTACTTTGTAGAAGAATATCTGTTTTTTCCTTAAATTTTCCATGACTGACTTTGTTCCATTTCTAAATACATTATAGGCCAGGTGCGGTGGCTCACGCCTGTAATCCTGGCACTTTGGGAGGCTCAGGTGGGTGGATTGCCTGAGGTCAGGTGTTCAAGATGAGCCTGACCAACATATAGAAACCCAGTCTCTAGTAAAAATATAAAAAATTAGTTGGGCGTGTTGGCATATGCTGTAATCCCAGCTACTCTGAAGGCTGAGGCAGGAGAATCACGAACCTGGGAGGCAGAGGTTGCGGTGAGCTGAGATCATGCCATTGCACTCCAGCCTGGGTAACAAGAGTAAAACTTCATCTTAAAAAACAAAAGAAAAAAATTATAATTTAATGCTGGTGACCCCACATGACTCATTATAACTTTTAAAAATAAGTTTTTCAAGACTGCATTAATAAATATGAACATTGGGCTGGGCATGGTGGCATGCACCTGTAATCCCAGCACTTTGGGAGGCTCAGGCAGGTGTATCACTTGACGTCAGGAGTTCAAGACCAGCCTGACCAACATGGTGAAACCCCGTCTCTACTAAATACAAAAAATTAGCCGGGGGTGGTGGTGCATGCCTGTAATTCCAGCTACTTGGGAGGCTCAGGCAGCAGAATTGCTTGAACCCAGGAGGCAGAGGTTCCAGTGAGCCGAGATCACCCCATTGCACTCCAGCCTGGGCAACAAGAGTTCAACTCCATCTAAAAAATAAATAAATAAGAACACTATTAATAAATTATGAATTTACAAATAAACTTGATTCTAGGACCTTGGAATATACTTTGATTGGAATACAGATCCATTTTTCCTCAAAACAATTTTCACTTCAACTTCAGATTGAAGGTACCTAAAACCAAAGCACCTCTCTGAGAATTCAAAGAGAATTCCTTTCTAGTAACGTGAGGCATGAGTGGCAATGGTTCACAGGGTTCATCTGCTCTTCACAAATTCAGGGATAGGACCCATCTACAGTTTTTCTAACTCATTCCCATAAATTCTAAATTGTCAACACCTAAGGTTAGTGATACCTGTCTTTTTACTGTCATGAACAGTTAGGGCAGTTTAGCGAAAGATAAATCATCTTCACACAGAGGGTTGTGCTATTATTCTCAGCAAAGGACAAAGCTTGTTTCTATATACTGTTAAACATTGTCATAAGGAAATAAGCTTATTTTTTTCTTTTATGCTCTCATGAAATTATTAGCCTACAACACATTTCTTTCTTGATTTGGAACATCTATTATTCAAAAGTTTGTAGAGTAGTAACAGAGTTTCCATGCATGGTGGATCACTTTCATCTCAAAATCTGCACTGATTTTTAAGGAATGTGCAGAAGGAAAAGTCAACCATCCCTTTGATGATTGGATAACCAGATCAGCCTTGATCTGAAAAATACTCCACTCAATTTAGGAAGATACTTTTAGCTACTAAATAAAATACACAGGGATAAAGTAGGAAGGAGAGATAGAATAAGAACTTTACCAAGAATAGCCAACAAGTTCATCTTACAATGACTATGAGCAAAGTGTTTTTACAAAGAAATCTTATTAAAGAAAATAAAACAAATTTTTTTTAAATAATGAATAAATATGATCACTAGATATCAGTAATGACTAGCACTGAGCAAGCACTCAAATATTTGCTGAATGAATGAATGCATCAATCAATATGTCCTATACCTATAAACATCCAACTTCAGCTTTTTGGAGGTTTATTTCACACTAAAAATGCTTATTCAATTTAAATATTCTCTTGTCGGGTATTTAATTTGTGTGTTCAAACTCAGAAGAGTAGGCTTTGAGGGGAAGATTATAGCAATGTTACATTATAGCTATAAATGTTCTACTCAGCATTTGCAAAAATGCAGTTCTTTGAGGAAATAACTAAGCTTATTATTTAACAATAAAAGAAGAGATACTTCTGGGGCAACTTTTTAAAATACACCAATTCAAGGTACCCTCATTTCCTTTCCATCTTTTTACTGCTATCAGTCACAGGTTAACCTTGCTGTGATCTCCAGGTCTTCACTCAAAAGCTGCTCTCCGCTTCAGTCCTGTCTTAAGTCAACCCCCTCCTAGTTCTAGTATCAGACTTCAGGCAAAGCCGGCATCAAAAAAATCTTGCAGCTTTTTCCAGCAATAAATCCTGATAACTTTACTCCGACAAGAGCTCTTTCCTGCGGCAGCTTCTCTTAAGTCTATTGCTAAATCGATTCTGCCAGAGGTGTGGCTTCCTTTGTTCAGGTCTCTTTTCTCCTTTCCACGGGGCAGAACAAAGAGAGACATTCAGAATGATCTGCCCTCTGACTATAACACCTATCTCTTTTCTCTATTTTGTGACTTCCAACTTCCCATTATCCAATGGATAGTTTGTCTCCAATAGGATGGGTATTGTAGAGGGATGGCATTCCTCAGGCCTCTTTTCCTACTCCTCTATTTTTCTAACCCATTCCTTCCCACCCCAACCCACCACAAGAGATGAGGAAGGACTAAGTTTGTTGATGAGAGTCCAGGAGATTCACTAAGTCACATCTGCCAGAGAAGAGACATCCTCCTCTTTTCACCATCCTCCTGCAGAGGACGCAGAAGCTATCTTCTCAGATCAATCCTCTCTTTTTTTTAACCCCTTCCACACCTATCATGACATGCTAAAGCAGGTCAGGACCTTATCTAAGAATCCAGACTTCTCTCTGGCTCCCTCCCTCCTCTCCCTCCTTAAAGTTATACCTGAGTTTGTTGTTGTCAAAATTTAGATTCAGGGTGAAAAGCAGGAAGTCTGTCTTAGACCAGGAGCCTAAATCACATGCTTCAACTCAGCATTTACCAGAAAGCCCAACATCAGCTGATCCTAGAACCCGCTCAGCTAGAAACACAATGGTATTAGCTTGGTGCAAAAATAATTGCGGTTTCTGCCATTACTTTTAATGGCAAAAGAAATGGCCACTTTAAAATAAAAGCAATGGCAAACATTGCAATTTCTTTTGCATCAACCTAAGGGGCCCCCAATCTGAACATCCATTTTCAGAGTTGTTAACAGAAGCAAAATTATGACGTGAAACTGTTTACCTAAAAACTGACCATTTATCAAATTAATTCCCAACCAAATGTCCCTCCTTTCAAGGCATTAGTATCTATCTATCTATCTCACCAATAGAATAGCAGACAATAAATTCAAGTACAGTAGAACTCTACTATGAAAGAAGTCATAAATATTGCAATAGATGAAGGATTTTACAAAGTTGATGAAACT
Organism: Cacajao melanocephalus; assembly: GCA_963573385.1. Taxonomy (NCBI): domain Eukaryota; kingdom Metazoa; phylum Chordata; class Mammalia; order Primates; family Pitheciidae; genus Cacajao; species Cacajao melanocephalus. Next base: position 60,619 of record CAUYLG010035096.1, read on the forward strand.
GTATCACAGAACTGCGTGAAATACAGGCCAAGTCATTAATAAACGAGGATACAGCACAAGTTTACCAGTGAAAAATCAAAGAGAAAGCCAACAAGGAAGACATAAAGATACTTTAAAAGAAAGAAATTCAAACAGCAAAACATTAACAAAGTACTTGGGAAAAATAAATAAAATCCTTGAGTTGTGGGGGATTTTTGCACAAAACAGCCCTTTTCATGACTGTACAGCAAAAATCAAGTGTAAAGTAAATGATGTTTAACCCTGCTATTGTACAATTTTATCTAAAAATTATTAGACGCCTGTTTGACTTACCTACTGCTGCATAAGAACCACCTATATATTTCATGATTTAAAACAATAGCAATGTAACATAGCTCACAATTCTGCTGGTTGATTAGGTAGTTTTTCTGCTTCACTTGTGGTCTGGATGCTGGAATGACAAGAAGATCTGAAATGGCTTTATTCATATGGCTGAAAGTTGGTGCTGGCCATTGACTGAGGGCTGAGGTGGAAGGGTTTTCTGGGGTTTCAGTTCTCCTACCCAAAGTTACTCAGGCTTCCTCCTAGCTTAGTGGCTAGGTTTCAAGAACTGTTCCAAGAGAAGAAGCCCCAATGTGCAAGTATTTGTCAGGTATCCAATGACACCACTCTTGCTAACATCCCATTGTCTAAAGCTAGTCACATTGCCAAGCTGTGAGTCAATGACAGATGGAACTACACAAAGCTCTGAATCCCAGGAAATAAGACTCATTGAGGACCGCCAAACAGAGCACTCTCTGGTCTCTAATGGACCATGTCCTTACTACATGAAAAACATAATTATCCCCTCCAAGGATCTGAGGTCTCGTCTTACTATGATATCATGTACAGAATCTCATCATTTAAACCAATCCAGGTGCAGAAGGGGTCTGTTGGATGCAGTTCCTCTTGATCTGAAGATGTGTGAACTAAAGAGGCATGTTTTCTGGTCTACACACACCCAATATAAAATGAAGAGGCAAGCATAGGAAACCTGCAATAGATATTCCTACTCAAAAAGGTTGAAAATGGATAGTACACAGAAGTTACTGGTCCATAGCAATTTTGAAATCCAGTCAGGTGCATGTACCTAGTTTACTGATGATGACTCAGTTCTGCTCCCGGCAACGGATTCTCTGTGCCTCTTACCTCTGCCCTCTGCGCTTTAGGCTCTGTTCTCTGAGATATCCTTCTTTTTCTAAGAGAAATGACCTAAGTGTGTAATTGAGTTTCTTTTTTGATCTACTTTTTCCCCATAGAAGTTTGGAGGTCTTGAGGCATCTTTTCATTTTGAACTACCTCTTTCCTTGGTTTTTTTTTTTTAGTCCAGGCTGATATAATTTCATTAAAATTCGTATAGTTTTACATGTATCAAACTATAATCTACACTAGACAAAACCCTACTAACAGATCTCTTCAAGCAGTCCTCTCTCTGCAGAACCAGGGTTTGCAGGCTGTCTCTGACCTCATGTCAGAATGCTATGGAAAAACACCCTTAAGATTCTCAGTACATTTTGCCTTGCTAAGAGGATCTTTGAGACATTCCTTAAATATTTCTAACGTGTTAACAGAGATCTTGACCCTAAAGCCATATTTCACTCCCAGCACCCTGTACTGTATCTTCAAACCAAGGCTATTTCTTACTTTGAAAATTTTTTCTTGGAAAGACTAAGAATGAAAAACAATTGTGTTATCAAACATAGCAAGTTGTAGCTCCTTTTTAGTTTTTCTAAATTCTACTTGAAATCTGAACAGGTCCTTCTTCAGCTCAACGTGTATCTTCTGTTCTTTATCATAGGCAACTAAAAAGGAGCCAGATGGCACATTCAATATTTTCTGCCTGAAAATCTCCTTAGCCAGATACACAAATTTATCAGGTATGTTTTCTATTTCCCATATTACCAAGCCAACCGTTCTGTTACTTGTTCTGTCAATATGTAGCTAGGGTTCTCGTTCCTCCAGCTTCCCACAGGAATCTCCTCATTGCCCTTCCAGCCCCAGCTAATAGTCTCCTTCCCATTCTTCCACAGTTCTTCATTCCTTTTGTCTACCAGAAGGAATGAAGGACCTTGTGTTATTGCGGGACCCTACTTTCAGGTAACAATTTCTATTTTAGTTCTCTATTGCATTAAAAAATCCCAAAATTTGACGGTTTATAATAATTTGTTATTACTTCTTCCAATTCTGTAGGTTGACCAGGGGGTATTACACTTCACATATTGTTGACTTGGAGTTGGGCTGTCTAGAAGGTCTACAATGGCCTCATTTATATGGCTGTAAATTGGTACTGGCTGCTGATTGGAGGTTCAGCTGAAATTGGCAAAGGGGCTTCAGTTATACTCCATGTGGTTTAGGGTTTCTCACAACATGGCAGATAGGTTCCAAGAAGAAGCATTCCAAGAAGACAAGCCTCAATATGCAGGGACCTATCAAGCCTTCCCTAGCATCAATCGCTCTGCCTAACGTTGCATTTGCCAAAGCTCATCATGTAGCCAAGCCCAGAATCAATATGTAAGGGGACTCATAAGGAAACAAGTACTAAGGAGTAGTTTATTGAGAGCCACCAAATTCTATCACATCCTTCATTTGGTTGAACAAATGATTTAGGGTGCAACTGCCATTATAAAAGAATCCTGTTAATTATAACAACAAAAATCACTTTTATAAATTTTTATTTTATTTGAAAAAATACCACTGAGCCTGTTTTATGTTGTCCACGGTGACGTTTTGGTCCGCACTGTAAGTGGATTTCAGTTGAGTGGCCTTTTTCTAGTATCAATTATCCTCAGATATAGAGAGGTCTTCTTGTATTTTGTTTTTCATTTCACTTTTATACCTTGAGTCTCACTCTCAGGTCAAGAACACTTTGCAGAAAAGTAGTAACACAAAAAATGGAATTTGGACATTGCTGGTTCCTGGAAATCACACCATCATAATAGCAGCAAACATCATCCTTCTTCCTGGCAAATATCTTTTTTAAAAAACTTGGCTGGGCATGGTGGCTCACACCTGTAGTCCCAGCACTTTGGGAGGCTGAGGTGGGAGGATCACTTGAGGCCAAGAGTTCGAGACCAGCCTGGGAAACATAGAAAAACTCCATCTCTACTAAAAATACAAAAATCATCTGGGTGTGGTGGCGTGCGCCTATAATCCCAGCTACTCGGGAGCCTGAGGCAGAAGAATTGCTTGAACCCGAGAGGCGGAGGTTGCAGTGAGCTGAGATTACACCTCTGCACTCCAACCTGTGTGACAGAGTGAAACTCTGTCTCAAAAATAAATACAAATCAATAATTTTAAAAATAAAAAACTTCACTCTTTAAGAAGAAGAAACAAGTCACTCTCCCACCAGCTTTATAACTAGGCATTGATAATTAGGTGTGGCCTGAAATTATATACAATAGTACTTTCCTCATCATACCTTAATCACCTACAGCTTTTACAAACTGCTTTAGTGGGAGGATTCCAAAGAAATTAATTCTAAAAAGCCTATAGTCTTTACACGGAACATTTTGAACAAAAGTGTAGTGTTTTTTGTTTGTTTTGTTTTGTTTTTTTTGAGAGGGAGTCTTGCTCTGTCACCCAGGCTGGAGTGCAGCGGCGCAATCTCAGCTCAATGCAAACTCCATCTCCCAATGTGTAGTTTTTAAACAGGGGTTTCATTTTTTTCTTGGCTTCATGTTTAAGCTTTAAATGAAAGTTTAAAGAATACGAGTACTTCATGTTTTATAACACCGCACGGTCTGTACTTAGCACCGAATACCTGGCATATGTCTTTTTCACAAAGCAATAGGAAAGGCTTGCAGTGACTGAATTCACTAAAATTTAGGAAACATTCCACATGATCATCTAATCCTTGATGAGACTACAGGTCATTTTTTTAAAAAGAGTTTTAAAATCCAGCCAAAAAGCATACATGCTAACCATTTTGTTTCCCCCCACTAGAGACTCTCAGTTTAATCTCATAACAGTCATCATAATAAGCTTTTCTTTTCCCACTCCAGCATGAATATCAGAAGTACTGTAAGTAAAACTCTGTAATCAAAACGCTTCCACAGAGCCAGTGATCTCAACAGAGCTGCCTGGGCCACCCCCAAGGGTGTTGTTACCTCTTCTTTCATTTCCTCCTCCTAAACAGGTCCGTCCTTTTACCAGACCTGAAATTTCCTTTCCTTTCACGGATCTTCATAAGCAATTAAGCAAAGGATACCCGACCCTTGGAGTTTTGCCATTGTGCCTTAGTTTCTATGGCAATCTTGGTAATTTGTAAAGGACCTGTAAGCCTTGCTTTAGTATCAGCTCTGTGTCTGTCAAACTTGAAAACAAAACCAGTGAAGAAGAGGGAGTTGGTCTATGTGCAAGCTGGAGGGTGGTGCTGTCATTAGGGATGAGCTTATGTGACGGTCAGTGTGTAGGTTCGTGGGCGAATCTCAACAGCAATTCCTCCACTCACAGACGTTTCTCATAACCAAAAGCACACCTCAGGGGGCATCCCCTCCACATCCAACTCTTTCAACAAACACATGCTGTCTTATTTTAAATAATCTAATGAGAAAGTGATTCAGTAACTCCCTTCAGAAATGGTTTCCATTTGTCATACTTGCCAGGAATTTCTACACATCCCATCATACTAAGTCTTCCCCTGTCTCTTTCTCTCTGACTTCTCATTGCACTAAGATACTGATTAAGAGGCTCATCATTAACTTACTAATAGCTATCATTCACTGAGTAGCCACCACATGTCGTATTACATATCAACAATCCAATGCCAGGGCACAGTGGCTCAGGCCTCTAATCACAGCACTTTGGGAGGCTGAGGCGGGAGGATCACGAGGTCAGGATGCCAGCCTCTGCAATATGCTCCTGCTGTGTCCTTTCTGATTCTACTGCCTGCTCCACAGTTTTCACCTCCAAATCCCACATCCCCAATCATAAGGAAAGCTGTTTTGATATTGTCTCCGGAAGCTGGTTCATGTTGTCCAGTTGGGTTAAAAACAGGACTGGGGCTGGGCATGGTGGGTCATGCCTGTAATCCCAGCACTTTGGGAGGCCAAGGTGGGTGGATCGCTTGAGGTCAAGAGTTTGAGACCAGCTGGCCAACATAGAAAAAACCTGTCTCTACTAAAAATATAAAAATTAGCCATGCATGGTGGTGGATGCCTGTAATCAGCCACTTGGGAGGCTGAGGCAGGAGAATCACTTGAACCCGGGAGGCAGAGGTTGCAGTGAGCCAAGATTGCGCCACTGTAGTCCAGCCTGGGCGACAGAGTGAGACTGTATCTCAAAAAATAAAAAAATAAAATAAAAACAGGACTGGAGGAAATCTCTATAAATCCCAGTCCTGGCATCATTTCAGGATGCCCAGGTAGAGAGCACCAATCTCTCTGCATTTCTGGGTGGCAATCTCACAGCCAAAGGCTTTCCTAGGTGGAAGCTGCCTCTTCTCGGCTTTAGTGCATTTTGTTGTGTTTTTGCTCTAGCATGTCTTACGTTATATTTTTCTGCTAACTTCCTGAAAGCTAGACAAAAGAAATTCTTGCTTTTGGGCATCACTGGAGTGATGGTTCTTGTAGCTCAGTAGTTACACATTAGACATTAGAGACCAAAAATAAAAATAAAATAAAATAAAAAATAAATGCTAGCTAGTAAAGAATATGAGTCTCAACTTGGTTTTGGAATGAATGACAACATTTTTCAAAAACATTTTGCCAGAACAGGTCTCCTACTCTATGTGAACCTTTCAAAAAAGTTGTAATTTTTGTTTTTGTGGTTAAACCTGTGAGTGAGTTAAGGGCAAGATCTGTATCATGTTTGTATATGTTCCATTGAACCAACCATGTTCTGCTTGTCTAATTCATGTTAAGGGAAATTATCATCCAAGTCATTTTGTAAAATATCAAGAACATCTAGGTTTTATGATCACCATTCACACACAACCCATGGCTCCTTGACCATAGCTGTCCTGGAATTGACATTACTTGGGAAGATATTTCAGAAAATGGGCTTGAATAGATAAAACAACAAACAAAACCTTTTCCTCTAGGCAGAGAAGCAAAAAGGAGCTGAAGTGTCTAATACTATAAAGAAATGGCTGCCCACCAGGATGAAGTAATACAGAAAAGAAGAACATGGAAGAAAGATTGTGTTGGGGGGTAAGATGTCATGAGTCCTGCCGTATCTTTTTTATACTGTTGACCTCAATGAATTTAACAGGTTTTTCAAAGCCTTTTTAAAAATCCGTACTATATATATTTTAAAACTTCAAGTAAACCATACTGAACTTTGCAAAGAGAAAACTCTTTCCCAAAGAGCTTGAATCAGACAAACTTCTAGAAAACCATATTCTCTAAGCTAGACAGAAAAGTGAAAGACTTATGTATATTGTTTTTGTTTTGTTTTGTTTTTGTTTTTGATTTTTGAGATGAGTCTCGCTGTGTGGTCCAGGCTGGAGTGCAGTGGTGCGATCTCTGCTCACTACAACCTCTGCTTCCTGGGTTCAAGCAATTGTCCTGCCTCAGCCTCCCGAGTAGCTGGGACAACAGGTGCACGCCACCATGCCTGGCTAATTTTTGTATTTTTAGTAGATATGGGTTTCACCATGTTGGCCAGGCTGGTCTCAAACTCCTGATCTCAGGTGATCCACCCACCTCGGCCTCCCGAAGTGCTGGGATTACAAGCGTGAGCCACCATGCCCGACTCTTATGTACATTTTTTTTTTTAGATGGTGTCACCCAGGCTGAAGTCCAGTGGTGCCATCACGGCTCACTGCAGCCTCGACTTCCCAGGCTCAAGCAATCCTCTCACCTCAGTATCCAGCATAGCTAGGACTGCAGGCATGCACCACCATGACCAGCTAATTTTCTTTTTCACTTTTTGTAGAGACAGGGTCTCACTACATTGCCTAGGCTGGTGTTGAATTCCTGGACTCAAGCCGTTCTCCCACCTCAGCCTCCCAAAGTGACAGGATTATAGGCATGAGTCACTGTGCCTGGTTGCTTTATGTACTTTGAGTACCATAATCACATAACTAATTCCCATTTTTTTATATAAAATATTTGTCATCCTTGCTACTTTTTTTAAAATAAAATGTCTAAAATAGCATACAACAAACCATCAGCTTTAATAATTACCAATATTTTATCATACATTTCATCTACACTCACTTTTTAAAAGTTGAAATACTTTAAAACAAATCAAAGTTTTCAAGTCTTTTTAAAACTACATACTTCATTGGGTATCTAAAAAGAAGACAATATTTCATTATACGACCATAATGCCATTAACACACCCAACAAAATTAATCACCTGACACTTGAGCCTGCATAAAAATTCCACAAATTGATCTAAAATAATTTTTACCATAGGTTTATTGGAAACATTGTTGAAGGTGAGCATGTCTCTAAGTCTCTTTTATATTTTTCTCACTAGAATCACTAAAACAATCATCTCTTTCCTCTCTTTTTCTTTCCATGCCATTGGGTAGCTGAGGAAACTTGGTGCATTGTCTTGAAGAACTCACCACCCTCTGAATTTGGCTGCAAAGTCACCTCTTAAGCTTTGAACACCCTTGCCAGCCAAGATATCCAGAGGAGGCTGGGCACAGTAGCTTATGCCTGTAATCCCAGTGCTTTGGGAGGCCAAGGTGGGAGGATTGCTTGAGGCCTCCCACCAAGGAGTTTGAGACCAGCCTGGGCAACATAGTGAGACCCCATCTCTAAAACAAAGATCTCCAGAGGAACATCCTTTGATCTTGTAGGCACTCTGTACTGTCTTAGTTGATGAAACTGGCTGGCACATACCCTGAGTGTCTACACTTGCGTACTCCTCTGCTGGTTCCACAGTGGAGGAGGGAAACTAACAACTTAGACCCTAAGAGCCTTTCTCCAGGTCTCCAGCAGATTTCAAAAGAGAAAATGTGGTGCTGTGGAATACTATGCAGTCATGAAAAGGAATGAGATCAGGTCCTTTGCAGGGAATGGATGGAGCCAGAAGCTGTAATCCTCACCAAACTTACGCAGGAACAGAAAACCAAATACCACATGTTCTCACTTATAAGTGGAGCTGAATGATGAGACCATATGGACACATGGTGGGGAAAAATACACATTAGGGCCTGTCAGAAGGTGTAGGGTGGGACGAGGGACAGCATCAGGAAGAGTAGCTAATAGATGCTGGGCTTAAGACCTAGGTGATGGGGATGACATCTGCAGCAAACCTCCATGGCAGAAGTTTACCTAGGTAACAAACCTGCACATCCTGCACATGTACCCCTGAACTTAAAAGTTGGAAAGGAAAAAAAAGAAAAAGAAAAAAGAAAGCTAGAAGACCTGAGTTCTGCTCCCAGGACTCAGCAGAGAGAAAGAGCAGCCTAGGGTTGTATAGGAGCTATCTTAGGAAAGCACAAAAGTTGATTGTTTAAGAAAACAAACTAGCATTTATGTTCCAAAAGAGGAAGCTCCTATCACAAATATACAGGATTTGCTGAGGCTTAGCACAGAGGCTTGGCATCACTGCTTGGAAAAGCACCTAGCAACAAGTAGTAGCCTGGGGTGCTCAAGCCCTGGCTTCTGCCTACCCAGCCCCATTCCTGTCTTTGTATTTACAGGCAGAGAGCTCAGAGTCTGCAGATTAGGAGCAATAATAAGGACGGTGTTTGTGTAGCACGTTGTCCCAGGCAGCCCCAAGTGCTTGGCAGGGAGCATCTTGCTCCCGCTGCTGGAGCTGTGGGGAGGGAGAGAGCTGTGGCCTGGGGAGGAGGCTGCTTTCTCCCACACAGTCCTGCAGCACTTACGCCTCCACCTCCCTGTGGCTACATCTGGCACACCTGCTCAAGGTGGCTCCTTCAGCTCCCTCTCATTGGGCTGTTTCTAAAGTCCAGTTCCCACCCTGTAATCCAGAAGAACCTAAACACGGGTCCCTGGAGTCGATAATGTAACTCCAAGAGAAGCCTTTTGACAAAATATCTGAGAGAGCTTGAATGCCACCATGTGCATGCTTCAGTTCTTTGGTGCTCAGCACTGAGTGTAAAAGAGAATATACCTGCTGCTGCCTTCCAGAGGCTCTCAGTCAGAGCAGGGTTGTGTTCATCCATGCATCCCTGATCTACCTTTCTTTAGAAAAATACTTCCAGCTCACACCTGTAATCTCAGCACTTTGGGAAGCCGAGGCAGGCAGGCTTCCCAAAAGTCAGCGGTTTGAGATCAGCCTCGCCAACATAGTGAAACCCCATCTCTACTAAAAATACAAAAATTAGCTGAGTGTGGTGGAACATGCCTGTAATCGCAGCTACTCAGGAGGCTGAGCAGGAGAATAACTTGAACCTGGGAGGCGGAGGTTGCAGTGAGCCAAGCTCGCACCACTGCACTCCAGCCTGGGTCACAGAGCAAGACTCGATCTGAAAAAGCGAAAAAAAAAAAAAAAAAAAGTACTTCCAGAATGGATTACAATTCAAACTAGTTTAAGCTATTATTCAGTCATTTACATGAAATTGATAGCGCTTTGAGTTACAAGTAAATAATAAAGAACTAGGAGTAGTTACTTAGTATCTTTTGCCTAGGAGTTTAAAGCATATCACAGATACTGGTCACAAATAGTAAATTTATTAGGATTTTTTTCTCCTGCTTTACAGATGGATAGTAAGTATCAGGACAGAGATTAAAGTTGGGAGAGTGCAGAATAACATTCTGATTTCACTGTAGTTTGCATTGTGACCTCAGGCAAGTAATTCTCTGTTCCTGGATCTGATTTCCTCCCTGTGCACAGCATTGTCAGCTGACAATGGTAGGACTATCCCTCTCCTCCAGTACTTGGAAATGCAGGAGAGGTGGGTTTTAGTTGTCACCATAACTGTGACAGACATACTAGTGACATGCAGTGGGCAGTAGCTAGAATGCTGTTTGTCCTGCATGGAAAGCTTTCATAGAAAAAGATTTTCCTGCCTGGGCTGCTGATAGCACCTAGGTGACTGCTGACATTGGTAAATGGTCTCTGGCATCCTCCCAGCTTGATAGTCTATGAATATCTGTCTGCATTATGACTTCAGGCAAGTGATTCTCTGGCAATAAAAGCCCAGTCACAAAGGCATTAAGTTCAATATCCAGGTTGACTGTCCCATGCAAGATGGGCATGAGGAGGAAGGACATCTCAGAACCTGGGGTGAACAGAGCAGACTGGGATGCAAGGTATCACTTGCAAGTTTTTCATGATACCCAGACTGTGCTTAGGAAAGACCCCACTGTGTCAACCCAGATTTGCATTTAAATTCCACGCAGAATTTATTATTTATGACACTGTCCCCTTATGTTAACACATTTGCCAGCCCAAGATAGACTGTGACAAAAGGAAGTGAGCCCTATCCATAAGTGTAGGTTGAACAACCAGCAATGTGAGTCATCCACAAAAATAAACAGCTGGGGCCGGGTGCAGTGGCTCATGCCTGTAATCCCAGCACTTTGGGAAACCGAGGTAGATGGATCACCTGAGATCAGGAGTTCGAGACCAGCCTGACCAACATGGTAAAACCCCGTCTCTACTAAAAACACAAAATTAGCTGGGCATGGTGGTGCATGCCTGTAATCCCAGCTACTCAGGAAGCTGAGGCAGGATAATCGCTTGAACCCGGGAGGCAGAGGTTGCAGTGAGCCAAAACTACACCACTGCACTCCAGCCTGGGCAACAGAGCAAACTCTGTCTCAAAAACACAAAAACAAAAACAAAACAGCTGGAGCCAATCAATGAGGACAGGTAAGATAAATTCCAGGTTACTAAACTCCTGGCCACCTGCATACCCAAACTTTCAGGTAGCCTTTGAGGGTGACCTTGTATTATGTACAATGCTGGACTCCTTTCTTTAGGAAATTATTTTCTGTATGCACTAAGTGGACAAAAATTATTTATTGCATGTCTCACCTATGGATTGACTCCTCTAAGACCTTAAGAATCTTTTTCGTTTTTTAGAAATTTCATTTGACTTTTTAATGTTCTCAAGGCCTTAGCCTCAAATGATTATACCTCAGGCTGAGGAACAAAAAAAATTAAGTTCCAATGACTGAGTACTTATTTTCCAATATATATGTCTAGCAGACTTTTTAGTAAATGCACTAAGAAAAGAAAATGTCTCCTCAAAAGTTTTCAAAAATAACACCCAAAGCATAAATTCAACTTAGCCAGAAGTACCTATTCATCTGGGCCCTTTGAGGTAAGCTGAAACAGATTCAGTGTTTCTCTTGGTTTCTAAAAACCTTTGTCTTCAATTAAAAATAAAAACTAAAGCTAGATGAGTAGTATTTTGATATCCGACCAATTCTTATTTCTGGTACAACTATACAGACTAAAACACCACTCACGGCAAATCTTGCACATTTTTATGTGAATGTTTATTTATACTCGTCTTGGCTCCACACCGTGATATCTTGTTCCACACTAAGTATCTGTATGTGTTGATCTCCCCATCGCTGTGTGTAAGTTCACTCTAAGTGTCTGGCGGAGAATCTTTCTTCTTCTTCTTTTTTTTTTTTTGGAGCCAGAGTCTCACTCTGTTGCCCAGGCTGGAGTGCAATGGTGTGATCTCAGCTCGCCGCAACCTCCACCTCCCGAGTTCAAGAGATTCTCCTGCCTCAGTCTCCCACGTAGCTGGGACTACAGGGACATGCTACCATGCCCAGCTAATTTTTGCATTTTTTTTTTTTGTAGAGTCAGGTTTTCACCATGTTGGCCAGGCTAGTCTAGAACTCTTGACCTCAAGTGATCCACCTGCCTCGACCTCCCAAAGTGCTGGGATTACAGGCATAAGCCACCGTGCCCAGCCCTGGCAGAGAATCTTGTTGGAGGCTCCCAGAAGAGACCAGGGACACCCACCCACCGCTATCTCCCTAAGAGTGCTGAATGGGCTCCCCGGACTCGGGAGATCCCAGTTGCTTTGGCCTCTGTGTAAAATGAGACTCCCCAGAAACAATGAGATGTTGTGGATGAAGCATAGAGTTTGAACACCGATAGCCTGGATTCAAGGATTAATGATGCCATTTCTTGCTGTGTGACCCCCCACAAATCACTGAAATCCTCCAAGCTCCAATCCTCCCCTCCCTCCTGTCACGCCTGTCACAGCAGGTAGCGGTGAGGAGTCAAAAGAGAAGAAAACAGTTTGAAAACTGCAAATCTGCAAATCATTGCTAATTGTTGAGAAGGTTGCTGGGTGGTCTAAGGCTTGAGAACTAGGACCAACATTTCACCTTCTACTTTCTGAGGCTTTCGGGAATTAGAAGCAAGAATGAGTCAAGGAATGAGGGGCAGGAGACCCCCAAAGGACAATTTCCATAAGTGGTCCCAAGACCCAGTCAATGAGGTTGGTTATCAAGTATGAAAGAAATGTTTGAATAGCTCAAAGCCTGGTTGAAGCCAAATGTTGTCATCTCTGAATACCTATTTTTACATTTTTCTTATGTACTGTTGGGTGCAGAGACTTTCAACTTCTTGCTTGGTTACCTTCTAAAATAATGGTTCAAAACTCCATGGTTTATCATACCCATTTAGGTTAACATCTAAAATGTTTCTTCACAAGTTTACGTAGATAGAAAGGATATAACTTCTGGTGAATTGCAAATGTTGAACACTTACAAGGAAAACTTTTAAAAAATAATTTCAACTTTTATTTTAGGCTTAGGGGGTACATGTCAGGTTTGTACATGGGTATATTTGTGTGATGCTGAGGTTTGGGACACGAGTGATCCTGTCATTCAGGTAGTAAGCATAGTACCCGATAGTTTTCCAACCCTAATCCCTCTTCCTCTCCTCCACCCAGGAGCCTCTAGTGTCTATTATGACCATCTTTATGTCCATGAGACAAAAGATAAAGACACAAAGATAGGTTGGGTGCAGTGGCGCATGCCTATAATCCCAGCCACTTTGGGAGGCTGAGGTGGATGGATAATTTGAGGTCAGGAGTTTGAGACCGGCCTGGCCAACATGGTGAAATCGTGCTTCTACTAAAAATACAAAATTTAGCTGAGCCTGGTGATGTGCACCTGTAGTCCCAGCTACTAGGGAGGCTGAGGCAGAAGAATTGCTTAAACCCGGGAGGTGGAGGTTGCCGTGAGCTGAGATCACGCCACTGCACTCCAGCCTGGGGAACAGAGTTAGACTTTGTATAAAAAAAAAAAAAAAAAAAAAAAGACGCAAAGATAAAGACATAAAGATCTCCATCCATGTTGCTGCAAAGCACATGATTTCATTCTTTTTTTCTAGCTGCATAGTATTCCCTGGTGTATAAATACCACATTTTCTTTATCCACTCCAGCATTGATGGGTACTTAGGTTTATTCCATGTCTTTGGTATTGTGAATAGTGCTGTGATGAACATAGGATTGCACATGTCTTTTTGATGGAATGGTTTATTTTCTTTTGGATATATACCCAGTAATGGGATTGTTGGGTTGAATGGTAGTTCTATTTTAAGCTTTTTGAGAACTCTCTAAATTGCTTTCCACCATGACTGAACTAATTTACATCCCCATCAACAGTGAATAAGCATTCCCTTTTCTTTGCAGCCTCACTAGCATCTGTTGTTTTTTGACTTTTTAATAACAGCCATTCTGACTGGTGTGACATGGTATCTCACTGTAGTTTTGATTTGCATTTCTCTGGTGATTAGTGATGTTGACCATTTTTCATATGTGTGCTGGCCACTTGTACAGCTCCTTTTGAGAAGTGTCTGCCCATGTCTTTTGCCCAATTTTAATAAGGTTACTGTTTCTTGCTTGTTGAATTGTTTAAGTTCCTTATAGATTCTGGATGTCAGCGGCACAGTTGGTGAATATCCTCCCATTCTGAAGGTTGTCTGTGTACTATGTTGATAGTTTCTTAGGCTGTGCAGCAGCTCTTTAATTGAATGCCATTTGTCAATTTCTGGTTTTGTTGCAATTGCTTTTGAGAACTAGGTAATAAATTCTTTCCTAAGATCAACGTCCAGAATGGTGTTTCCTAGATTTTCTTCTAGGATGTTTCATTTGAGATCTTACGTTTAAATCCTTTATCCATCTTGAGTTAATTTTTGTAGATGAAAGGTAAGGGTCCAGTTTCATTGTTTTGCATGTGGATAGTCAACTATCCTCGCAGCATTTATTGAATAAGGAGTCCTTTCCCCATTGCTTATTTTTGTTAACTTTGTTGAAGATCAGATGGCTGCAGGTGTGTGGCCTTATTTCTGGGTTCTCTATTCTGTTCCACTGGTCTATGTGTTTGTTTTTGTACTGGTACCATGTAGCTTTATAGTGTAGTTTGAAGTCTAATAATGTGATGTCTCTGGCTTTGTTCTTTTTGCTTAGAATTGCTTTGGCTGTTCAGGCTCTCTTTTGGTTCCAAATAAATTTTGGAATAGTTTTTTTTTCTAATTCTGTGAAAAAAACTGACATTAGCAGTTTCATAGAAATAGTGTTGAATCTGTAGGTTGCTTTAGGCAGTATGGCCGTTTAACATATCGATTCTTCCAATTCATGAGCATGGGATGTTTTTCCATTTGTTTGTGTCATCTATGATTTAAAAGGAAAGCTCTTACATAGCTTTTAAAAGGGTTTCCCGTGGAATCTAAATGTCATAGCAATTTCATATCAAACATAATTCAATTTAAACATACATGAACAAGCTCATTTTTAACAGACAAAAAATTACTCCATTTGCTCCTTAAACTTGTATTTCCATTCCACTTTCCATACATAATGTTATGTTAATACGATATACTCAATGCCTGAAATTCTTCTATTGATCACCCATAATTATCTATGACAGAAACATGCATATAAATTGAAATTAATTTTTAATATTTTCTGTGACCATATGGCTCCAGGTATCAAAGAAACCTCTCTGGACTGAATTATCATTAAAGGTACTGTTAATATGCAATTTGTCAAAATAACAAAAATATTTTAAGGAAATTATTAAACATAAAAATTAGGATTTTATTGGGAAAGCTATTCTTCACTCCACTTCTTACTAAAATAGGCAGGGTCCTCATCAACATTTTTCTAATTTTACAATTATTGTTGCTATTTCTATTGTAAGCACTATAAAACTTTCTTCACGTAAAGAAGTATATAAGCGGGGTGTGATTGCTCATCCCTGTAATCCCAGCACTTTGGGAGGAGGATTGCTTGAGCCTGGGAGTTAGAGACCACCTTGGGCAACACAGTAAGACCTCATCTCTACAACAAATAAAAACATTCATTTTCTGGCCATGGTGACTCACACCTGTAGTCCCAGTTGCTAGGGAGGCTGAGTTGTGAGGATCCCCTGAGCCCAGGAGTTTGAGGCTGCAGTGAGCCATGATTGTGTCACCGCATTCCAGCCTGGGTGACAGAGCAAGACCCTGTCTCAAAAAAAAAAAAAAAAAAAAAAAAAGGCTGGGCACAGTGGCTCAAGCCTGTAATCCCAGCACTTTGGGAGGCCAAGGTGGGTGGATCACCTGAGGTCAGGAGTTGGAGACCAGCCTGGCCAACACGGTGAAACCCCATCTCTACTAAAAATACAAAAAAAATTAGCCCGGTGTGGTGGTGCATGCCTGTAATCCCAGCTACTCGGAAGTCTGAGGCAGGAGAATCGCTTGACCCGGGAGGTGGAGGTAGCAGCGGCTGAGATCAGGCCATTGCACTCCAGCCTCGGCAACAAGAGCGAAACTCCGTCTCAAAGAAAGAGAAGAAGTAGGCAAGAATGGAAGCAATTTTATCACAGCAATATCAATTACTCAAGCTCCGTCTGATACAGTGATCTATCATCAAAAATATTTAATGATCTAATTTTCTGACAACTCAATTAGGTCTTCTCTCAATTTTCATGAAAGCAAAGAATTAGAAATCATCTGATCTGCAGAAAGATTTATTACTTAGTCAACAGAATCATTCATTTTCTAAAAAAGCTGCCGCCAATCCAGCAATTTGTCTGGCATCCCAGATATCTACCCCTCTGGGGCAATGCACCCTGGTAAGACGGGAGAGAGTGAGGGATGTCTTGCATTTCTGAAGCGGCTATTATGAAAGAGGAGACAGAATGAAGAGGCTCCATTCAGCAGCAGTGACTCACGGTCATTCAGTTCTCACCAGAGCAATTACAGGAAAGAATGCATGGAAATCATAGACCTATAATTTAAAAAGAACAAAAACCATGTACCTGTGTAGCCTTAGAAAGTCCTCATGTACCCCTGAAGATGGAGGTACCCAAATTTGAAGCCCATGGCTGTGTCCCCATTAAACTGGGAGGTGAGTCTCCACGGAGCTGGGAACTGGCAGCTGGAGCTTCCTTGACATCTCCAGGTGGCTTTCACCAGGCGGCTTTGTGGATCACAAGGCCCTTTGAAATGTCAGAGGTCCCCAGAGAAAAGAGATTCTCAGGACAAAAAAATCTGGGAAAAGCTTCCTATTCCTTCTGCCTCTTACAGATTCAAAATACAATCTGCATACTAAAGACTAAAGAAACCTGATTAATTTTGTGTAATGCAAAATTTCCCAAACTAACCTGGCTCTCCCTTCCCACCTCTTTCTTTCACAAAGAATGCCTGAGCACAAACAAAGAGAGCAGTCATCTGCTCCCGAGCCTGGTGCAGTACTGAGAGCTCCAAGATGGATTTCCATCTGTGCCCTCCCTATGAGACCTGGGCGACTCATGGCAGCCACGGGCCTTCTAAAGCTCTCCAGAGGGACTAGGACCTGAGATCGGTTTGTTTCCTTGTGTGAACCAAAAAGTATCGGAGACAGGTCTCCATCAGTTTCAAAGTTTATTTTGCCAAGGTTAGGGACGCGCCCGGAAGAAATAAACATGGAATCCCAGAAATAGTCTGTGGTCTGCACCTTTCTCCAAAGACGATTTTGAGGGCTTCAAAGGGGAAAAGGAGGCTAGAGGAGAAAGAGGAAGGGTATGGTCACATGACTGAATGCACAGGTTGCAAGAGAAAAGGAGCAAGTAGGGGAATAGCCAATTATGTATTCACCTTGCACACTGTAAGGTGAACACAGAGTAACTATCTGCAGGGATACGGATAAAATATTCAGTATCCCTGGATACTCAGGAACAAAAGGTGCCTTCTTGCAAGACTCTGCTTTCAGCTGAATTTTTTTCTTTTGGCACAGTGAATTGGGGTCCTAAGTTTTTATTTTCCTTTTACACTTGCACTTTATGGATTCTGTTACCTACTCAGAAAATGCTACATTCTGTTCTAGCTTTCCTATTGATGTCATTCACTTTTAGATGGAGGCTCTCATATAATTGGAAGGTTTCTGCGATACTGACTTTGGGCAGCACCCACAGCAGACAGGAACTTGAAAATATTTCCTACATGTTACATCCACAAGCGGATGGTCAACTTGGCATGTCGCTAGCTGTCCCTGTGGGTCCCCTGGTAATCAACAGTATGGTGCCAGCTGAGAAGGATTAAAATTAGATGCAGAGGAAAGTAAAAAATCCAAACATGTAAGAGTGGGGAGTGTATGTGTAAGAGAGAGGGAGACTTTTGTCTGAAAACAGATGCCTGTCTTTCATTATACCCAGAGGCACATGATCTTATTTTTTTTTTAATCATCTGGCTTAAATTTTCCATTTTTCATTGCAAAACACCAAGAGTTGGCTACATAGTCATGATGAAGATGAGCATACAAATTTCAAGTGTCACAGTTGGAAAAAGAGGCCTAAGTTGTGCATTGCATGGGAATGAGGATCAAGTCACCTGACTCGATACAGGCTTTGGGACATCTCAGGCATCTAATCTCTCTAATCCACTGAAGAGACACAATAATGAGCCCCTACTATCCCTTCCCTTTTCATCAAGAAGACTGCAAATTAGAGATTAGTCAATATTCTATGCACAAGTCATACATATTTGGTAGCATGTAGATCAGTTAGATTCTCCATCCTTGACTGCAGCTCAAAACTCAAACAAATCAAACAGAACCTGCTGGGGGGAAAAAGACAGCCTTTAGAGCACCTTTTTTCTTCTTGACATATAAGAATCATGAAGCATACCTGCCTATATATTAACTTAATTCCCCAATTCAGAACAAGTGAATTGGACGGCCCCAACAGCAAACAACACGGATTCCTGGCTCTGCCTCAGCCAAAATGCATTTTACCCTCTGGAAACCTCAGTCCCAACCTGAGAAGTCGGAAAGGCACTAATGAATTTGTATAAGGCTCCACAAACCAAGGAGGGCAAAGCAGCAAATAGCTGGAAGAAATGAGAATAAGAATGAAAACTAGCTTTTTATTTCAAAACAACTAGAGATTTCTTGGAGAATTATATATTTTTTAAATGCCCTTTTATGGGAAAACAAAGGCAGCAGAAATAAAATGGCTTACTTACATTTAAAGGAGAGTTTGGCAGCTGACATGTGATGGAAATAAACTCTTCGCTATCCAGGTCCCGGAGAAAGCTGCCCCGGGATAGACAACAGCATCGGCACCACAGACCACCTGCTCTGGAGGGCGGGTGCATTAAGCTCTGATTAAAAATTTAGCCAGGTGTGGAGAACATCTGTAGCTGATTTCGTCAGCGTGCCTCCGCCAATTTCCCAAGAAAAAGAAACCATCTTTTTCTCTCCATCTGCCCTTCCAAGAAGTAGCTGAGGACAGGGAGAAACAGGGAATCTAAGTGTTGCTCAAGTGGGTGCGTTCTGATCCAAACCCACCGTGTGGCATAAATCTTTCATTTTGATTCCGCTGGGGAGGCATCTGCAAACCTGAAAAGTGAGAAATGAAATTAGCCCAGGTGTGAACCTGGGTGTGAGGCTGAGGGGCAGGGAAGGGAGACACAGCATTCTTTGCTGTGGCCATAGGTGTGGAATTGGGGGCAGGGCTGGTCCCTTTGCAGCCTGTGTGTGTGTGTGTGTGTGTGTGTGTGTGCGCGTGCGCTGATGGAAGCCTCATTTACACACAGTACAAGGAAGCTGGGCCTTCTCCTCGGTAGTTGCTGAATCTGTCAGACTGCAGGGAGTCAAACAACAGGAGGCAGGTGTCGGCGTTTAAATGCCTAAATAAGCCATATCTATCCAAGGGCTGAGGCCATGGGCCATGGCTGGGCCTAGGCTTAGAGAAAACTGATAATAGTCATCACTGGATTATTTATTTTTTTTTTATCATTATGTTTTAGTTTGTTTTTTATTTTAATACAGATGAGGTCTCACTGTCACCCAGGTTAGAATGCAGTGGTGAGATCACAGCTCACTGCAGCCTCAACCTCCTGGGCTCAAGTGGTCCTCCCACCCCAGCCTCCTGAGTAGCTGAGACTACAGGTGCACTCTACCACACCCAGCCATTTTATAACTGTATATATTTTTTGTAGAGACTAGGTCTCACTGTGTTGCCCAGGCTGGTCTTAAACTCCTGGCCTCAAGCCATCCTCCCACCCTAGACTCCCAAAATGTTGGGATTACAAGTGTGAGCTCTGTGTCTAGACGTCATCAGCAGATTAGACAAAGCTCTAATCCTTTGGGATTGCTTTGAGTTATTATTCTCTGCCCCCAAAGAAGCCTCAAGTATTTCCAACCAATTAATTTTATTCCGTCTTATTTATTTTGGTCACAGCCTGCAAATTAGTGGGGAGGAAGAGGGATTACTTCTCATGCAGCAAGGCCACTCCAGCGCTGTTTCAGCATAAGCTAACACCCACCACCCTAGGCCCTGCAGGGGTAGCAAGAAAAGCAATGAGGCATGGCAGGAAGATTTAGGCTTCGGTGGCAGGTGGGTCATTTGTGTGCAAATCCCAGCTCAGATTTTGGGCTTCAACTGTCAGCTTCAATTGTTTCATTTCTAAAGTGGCCCTCACCTTAAAGTCACCATGCACACTGAAGATGATCACATCAAGTGCAGGGCACCTAGCACACATGTAGATGGCAGCTGTCAGTACTATTACTATTGTAATAATTACTCTTCCTTCAAAATCAGAGTAACACTGTCACCGGGTGGAACACTGGTGTATTAAGGACAGACTTCAGATATTACCAAGGCTGCTTCATGGAAGGTTGCTGGGGTGGAAGGGGAGGCAGACTGCTAGAGAGAATGGGGCAGGAAGGCTGGGGGTGGTGTGCCTGGGACAGGTAAGAATCAGTGCCCCAGACCCAGAGGTGAAGGGAAGGGGCATGAAGGATGGTGGGAGCATCATGATAAAGGCAACAGACTGGGGGACAGTTCTGAACCAGAAATAGAGCAGACTTCTGGACTGAGCACGTCCTCCTGGAAAGGACAATGCAGAAGTGGCCTGGAGCTCACAACCAAGCTGTGGCCCTAGGGACGAGCGGGGACTCCTCTCCTGGGTTCCTTCTGCAGAAGGGGTGCATGGAGCTGCTCATCTAAGCATGAGGATAGCACAGCCCCTTTTATGGGACTTCAGGAGGAGCCTAGAAGGTGCAAATTACTTGGGCAGTATAATCTCCAGACTTTGGCCAGGCACGGCGGCACACACCCATGATCCCAGCGCTTTGAGAGGCTGAGAAATGGGGATTGCCTGAAGCCAGGAGTCGAGACCAGCCTGGGCAACATAGTGAGACTCGGTCTCTACAAAAAATTTAAAATTTACCCAGGCATGGTGGCATGTGCCTGTAGTCCCAGCTACCCAGAATGCTGAGGCAGGAAGACTGCTTGAGCCCAGGAGTTCGAGGCTACAGTGAGCTATGCCTGCACCACTGTACTCCAGCCTGGGCAACAGAACAAGACCCTATCTCAAAACTTAGAAACATCTCCAGGCTTTCCTGATTGCTTACATGATTTGATCAGGTACTTTGTTTTATTCTATTCCATGTTACTAATTATTATACACATATGTTTAGTTATAACTTATTCATATGTATGGATGATACATGAAGTGCAGCTGAGGTTAGAGAGCAAACAGAGAGATCTGCGCCTATGGCTCACGGTCTTGCTCACTGTCTTGTGCCCTTAAAATTTTGTTGAGGGTAGATCTCACGTTAACAGTTCTTACAATTAAAAAACACACACGCATCCCGGGTGTGGTGGCTCACACCTATAATCCTAGCACTTTGGGATGCCGAGGCAGGTGGACCACTTGAAGCCAGGAGTTCAAGACCAGCCTGGCCAACATGGTAAAACCCCGTCTCTACTAAAAATACAAACAATAGCTGGGTGTGGTGGTGCACGCCTGTAATCCCAGCTATTTGGGAGGCTGAAGCAGGAGAACTGCTTGAACCCAAATGGTGGAAGTTTCAGTGAGCTAAGATTGTACCACTGTACTCCAGCCTGAGCAATAGAGTGAGACTCTGTCTCAAACACACACACACACACACACACACACACACACACACATACACACACAGAACTTCCAATGTTTTTTTCCTGCCCTCCAATGGATCTTCTTATGCATCCAGTTTTGGATACTTCTGGTCCCAAAAAGCAGAAGGCGGGGTCAGGAAAAAGGATTTTTCCTCTCCAACCTCATAGGAATAAGAAACATTTTGGCCGGGTGCAGGGGCTCATGCCTGTAATCCCAGCACTTTGGGAGGCCAAGGCAGATGATCACAAGGTCAAGAGTTCAAGACCAGACTAGCTAACATGGTGAAACCCCATTTCTACTAAAAAATACAAAAATTACTCGTGCCTCTAATCCCAGCTACTTGGGAGGCTGAGGTAGGAGAACTGCTTGAACCGGGACCCAGGAGGCAGAGGTTGCAGTGAGCCAAGATCGCGCCACTGCACTCTAGCCTGGGCTACAGAGCAAGACTCCACCTCAAAAAAAAAAAAAAAAAAAAAGAGAAAAGTCATTTTTTCTTCCTCTAATGCAAACAACTAAAAAGACTGAAAGTAGAATAATCTTTTTTGTTTTTGTTTGAGACACGGTCTCACTCTATCGCCCAGGCTGGAGCGCAGTAGTGCAATCTCAGCTCACTGCAATCTCCGCCTTCCAGGTTCAAGTGATTCTTCTGCCCCAGCCTGCCAAGTACCTGGGATTACAGGTGCACACCACCTGGCCAATGTTTGTATTTTTAGTAGGAACAGGGTTTCATCATGTTGGTCAGGCTGGTCTCGAACTCCTGACCTCAAATTATCCATCCGCCTCGGCCTCCCAAAGTGCTGGAATTACAGGTGTGAGCCACCGTGCCCGGCCACACAATCATTTCACTTAGGAGTTTTATAACTTGCAATAGTTCCTGAGAGAAGCAGCATTTTACTGGGGCAAACTATGGTAGATTCTTGGTCTTCTCTTTGGTGGTGGCCTCTGTGAGCTCTTTGGAATAGTGCAAGAATGCTCTTTTGGTTTTCCTTTTTGGAATGTCTCAGGACAGGTGACATAGGACACTGAGCTGGAAGTACAAACAGACAAGCATAGATACAGGGAACTGTCTTCTAAATTCGGGTGTCATTCCTGCTCTGAAAGCAGCTTCTAAACGGAGCAAACAACTCCCTCAACTGCATCAGGAATAACCGCACCCCCTTTCATCTTTCACCTTATTAGATGAAGTCTTTTTTTTTTTTTTTAAGACTGAGTCTCACTCTGTCACCCAGGCTGGAGTGCAGTGGTACAATCATGGCTCACTGCCACCTCCCCTTCCTGGGCTCAAGCAATCCTCCCGCCTCAGCCTCTCGAGTAGCTAGAAGGCTGCAGCTACAACTAAAAGCACCCGCCCCCATGCTTGGCTAGTATTTTTGTAGAGAGGGGGGTTTCACAATGTTGCCTAGGCTGGTCTCGAACTCCCGAGCTCAAACAATCCTCCTGTGTCAGCTTCCCTAAGTGCTGGGATTACAGGCTTGAGCCACTGTGCCCCATCAAGACTTGTTTTAACGAAGGATTTTAAAAGCTTAACAATGAGAATAGACCCAACAGGTCGACCATTCCAACTCACCTTTGCTTTTTTCTTCTCTCCTTTTCCACAGTAGAAAGTATCCTCTTTCAGTGCCTGAAGCTTTGATTTCACCTTCTCTAACAGGTACATTAAGCAGCGTAGATCACTCCAAGTCTCTGAGCACTATGGTACAGACTCTTGAAAAATTCCATTGAATTGGTTCCAGAATTGGTGTCTCTTTTCTAATCCTCCATGATAATCACTTGAAATTCAAGTCATCTGTTAGTAGGATTGCAAGAAACAGAGGAATCAAATCGTTTCTTCTAGATTTCTTTTAACTAATGCCTTTAAACCAAGGTCCCAGCTCTCATGCTCACCTCAACTCTCTCTCTCCCTCCCTCCCTCTCCCTCTCCCACTCTCTCTTTCATCTTCTTTATCTTTTTTAGATTTTTAGATTTATTTTTAGATTTAGATTTTTTTTTAGATTTTTCTATAATACTTTCTCCTTACCCTTGTTAAAGCATTTGTTATCACTCCCATTCTCTACTGCTTAATATTTCTCATAAGCACAAATATGCGTGCACATACATACACACTCACACGAGTTCCGGCTCCAAGTCTAGGGCCAGCTCCAAGTCTGGGTGCTGTTTTACTGAGCTATCTATGTTGGGCCTGTGTTTCCATTATTCCACAATATTACCATATTCCTGGAGGAGAATCCATTTTCTTGTCTATTTCTTATTTTGATCCACATGTCACATTAAAATGGAGCAAAAGAAAGGGTCTCAAACAGACAGTATGAGTGCCTTCTTTAAGATGCTGGCCTTAGAGAAATAGATTTCATGTTTTCCAAAGAGGAGCCGGTACAGCCCAGCCGTGGCCAGTCACTTGGCGCCATCTGCTGGACACAGACAAACAGTTGCAGGCAGGGGACATCAGAACTGACTCATTAAGCACCCACTGCAAACCTGGAACCCTAATGAACCCATGGTTTCCCATTGAAACAATGCTTTATATCCCTTTATAACAAATCTCTTCAATTTCTTATCAATATCTCAGAAGCTAGGGAGTCTTTTTTACTATGTTTTTTCTATTTCCTCTGCTGGTTCATAAAGTGCCTTTGCTTTGTTTACTGTTAACAACCAATGAACAATATTTGTTTCGCATATCATGCATCCCCAGCTTCCTGCGTGCTGGCACATGTAGGAGCTCCGAAAGCGGTGGAGTTTTTTGTTTAACTTTGGTTTTTAAACAAAATAATAAGTGATTGATATCTGAGGTGGGGGAAGATGACACACGTTTCTATTATCATGAGATAGGGGGTTTTTGTTGTTGTTGTTTTTGAGACAGAGTCTTGCTCTGTTGCCCAGGCTGGAGTGCAGCGGTGGCATGATCTCGGCTCACTGCAACCTCTGCCTCCCGGGTTCCAGTGATTCTCCTGCCTCAGCCTCCCAACTAGCTGGGATTACAGGTGCCCACCACCATGCCCAGCTAATATTTGTATTTTTAGTAGAGACAGGGGTTTCACCATCTTAGGCAGGCTGGTCTTGAACTCCTCATCTCGTGATCCACCCATCTCAGCCTCCCAAAATGCTGGGATTACAGGTGTGAGCCACTGCGCCAGGCACCCCCCCTTTTTTTTTTCCTAGATTTTCCAGCCTAGGTAGGTGTAATGGTTTGGAAGCTCCTAAGAAAGAACCTCTTCCCCCTTCTAAAGTATTTATCCTGTTAATAATAAGGGAAGAAACACTAAATAAATAAATAAATAAACAAATAAACCAAGAAAAAATTATTGTGGGGAAGGAATAAGGACTTTGCATTATAGATTCTCTGTGAAACCTGGTCTAGAATCGGATGAACCTTCAATGTTCAATATACTTTTCAAAAACTGATGATTAACTGATTTGTTCAGTGCAATGGTTAATTTTATGTGTTAACATGGGTAGGCGACTGGGTATGGTGGCTCCATGCCTGTAATCCCAGCACTTTCAGGGGCAGAGGCAAGTGGATCACTTGAGGTCAGGAGTTCAAGACCAGCCTGGCCAACATGGTGAAACTCCATCTCTACTAAAAATTAAAAAAATATTATACAGGTGTGGTGGCATGTGCCTGTAATCCCAGCTGAGGCAAGAGAATCACTTGAACCTGGGAGGGGGAGGTTGCAATGAGCAAAGGTCATGCCACTGTCCAGCCTGGGTGACAGAGCAAGACTTTATTAAACAAACAAACAAAAAAAATACCATGGCTACGCTATGGTGCCCAGTGTTTGGTCTAACACCAGTCGAGATCCTGTTATGATGGTGTATTTTCAATGTGATTAACATTTACAGTCAACTGACTTTGGGTAAAGTAGCAGCCAGCGGGTGGGGGGTTGGGGGAGACAGGAGGCTCATCCAATCAGTTGAAGGGTTTAAGAGTAAGGACTGAGGTTCCAAAAAGTAGAAGGAATTCTCTTCAAAACTGCATCATAGAAACCCTGCCTGTGTTTCCAGCCTGCTGTCCTGTGGAATTTGAACTCAAGACAGCAACATCAACTCTTGTCTGACTATCCAGCCTGCCTGTGTGCCCTACAAATCTCATCTCTCTCTCCCTCTCTCTCCCCCACCCCTATTGGTTCTGTTTCTCAGGAGAACCCTGGCTAATACGCCCAGTATTGCACTTATATTGCACTTTATTGTATATTTGACATCACTGATTCTCAGACTTTGCTATGCATCAGGATACAAATCATTGGAATCACTGTCTCTGGGAGTAGAGTCCTGGGCATTTGTATTCTGATAAATTCTGTAGCTGGTGCACTGAGTTTAGAACTACGCGATATGCCTCGCATCAGACTAGATAGAGAGGTTTTTTTGTTTGTTTTTTTTTTGAGATGGAGTTTCACTCTTGTGGCCCAGGATGGAGTGCAGTGGTGTGATCTTGGCTCACTGCAACCTCCACCTCCCAGGTTCAAGTGATTCTCCTGCCTCAGCCTCCTGAGTAGCTGGCCTTACAGGTGCCTGCCACCACACCTGGCTAATTTTTGTATTTTTAGGAAAGATGGGGTTTCACTATGTTGGCCAGGCTGGTCTCGAACTCCTGACCTTAGGTTAGCCACCCACCTCAGCCTCCCAAAGTGCTGGGATTACAGGCATGACCACCGCACCCAGCCTGATTAAGAACTTTTCAATGCATATTTTGTTCTTACGTATATCCCCACGTGGGAAGGAGAGTAACACTTATGAAACACCTGCAGTGCGTCAGGTACTAGACTGAGCTCCTCCACATGCTATCTCATGTTTCACACAATCCTCTTAATATCATAGGACTTGCTCAGAACACTCATTCATTCATTCATCTTCTATTTGCTGAGCAGCTGTGGTTGGTAAGGCATTCGGCTTGGCCATGGGGATAGACAGCAAATGAGAGACATAGGCCCCTCGTGGAGCTAAGATTCTAGAAAGAATCATCAATAACAGTCAAGTAAACAAGAAACAAATAACGTGATGTTACGTGAAAGGCACTCTGAAGGAAAAGAGTACAGTGAAGTTACGGAGGATAACTGTGGACAGATCCCCCAGCTAGGTTACCTAGGGAAGGTGAAATTTGAGCTCACCGAAACTGAAGAAGGCCCATTGAAGGGCAAGGGTCCTGCGGAGGTTGTGGGAAGTAGAAAAGTTCCTCTTTCAAGTTTCCTTTCTTGTTAAAGAATAAATCATAAGTGTGCTAATAGCTCATTGTTAAGCCCTATCCTATGTCGCTGTTAGACATGCCGTGCTTACAGGCACGTAGTATATTCTATGTCCTTGTACTTTAACCAAGATATCTGTGCTGGACGTGCTCACAGGCGTGTCCCAGCTCACCGCTGCTTTTACCTGTTTAGAAAAGTTTTAAGTTGTTAACCAATCGAGTTTTAGTTTAGATTGTGAGGTCTAGCTCCAGCCAACAGAGATTAGACATGGCAGTAAGGACGACCCAAATGCATAAGGGATAAATATGCCTGCTTTTCCTTTGTTCGTTGTACTCTCAGGGCAAGATGGCTAGCAAGGGTGCCCTTCCTATAGTGCAGGAAGTAAAAAGGTAAAAACTGCTTTGCTGAGAAATCCTTTGTCTCAGTGCTAATTTTTCTTTCTGGCAAGGGGTGTCTGTTTCCAACAGAGTGGGGAGGCATCTCAGGCTTTGCTGGACAGATACACAATCGGAACTGCTTTTGTACAGTTGCATTTGATCTGCCTGTGAGTCTCCTAGTGGCAATATCAAGGAAGGCAGATAGACACATCAGTGTGAAACTCAAAGGGGTCTGGATATGGAGGTCTGGATTTGGAGTCATCAGCAGATAAATAGTCTTTAAAGTGATGGAAATGATCAGATCAACTAGAGAGTGACTCCATAGACAGAAAGTGGAGCCCAGAACCAAGCCCTGCAGAACTCCAGCAATCGGAGTGCCTGCAAAAGAATTTGACTGTGAGGGGTCACAGAAGCAGGGAGGAGGAAACCCAAGAGAGATGAGCATCATGGAAGCTAAGCTGGTAGCGACAGGTCCAAATTCAGAGCCAGGTATGTCTGGGTCCAGTGCTCACGTGCTGCTCACTGCACACGTCTGGTACCTTCTGAGGATTCAGTAGTGATGCATCGCATTGTACCATGTCCCAAAAATCTCTCTAGTTTAGCTCAGCTGAGCCTTATAACTTTAGAAAGCAAGCAAGGGGACCGGGCACGGTGGCTCACGCCTGTAATCCTAGCACTATGGGAGGGCGAGGCAGGTGGATCACATCCTGGCCAACATGGTGAAACCCCGTCTCTACTAAAAAATACAAAAATTAGCTGGGCATGGTGGCGCGCATCTGTAGTCCCAGCTACTCAGGAGGCTGAGGCAGGAGAACTGCTTGAACCCAGGAGGCGGAGATTGCGGTGAGCTGAGATTGTGCCACTGCACTCCAGCCTGGTGCCTGGCAACAAAGCAAGACTCTGTCTAAAAAAAAAAAAAAAAAAAAAAAGCAAGGGAAGTATCATTATTATCTGTTTGACAGATGGGGACATGAATGCTCCAAGAATGAAGCAACTGGTTGATAGTGGAGCCAGGATGGGAGCCCAGATCTTCAGATGGCTGGCTGAGTTTCCTTCACGTTTAGTTCAAACTCTTGAAGGTTATTTTTATGGTCTTTTAAAAAATCATTGCTAAAATGTCTGGTTTTAATAAAAGCATCTATTGGGTGAAACAGTACGCAAAAAGAAGTATTCAATTGTTGTAAATGACTGACAAACAGGTTATCTGTGACAAACGGAAGGAAAGTAAAAGAATGATCTTTCAACATCAGAGATCAGACTTAGAGGAAGCAGGGATGAAAACAGACATGGGTTTCTCCCAAAACTTGTGTATTTTACTTTCCTTAACTTCAGACCTGCCAGTCAGAGCTCCCAAAGTTTTCTCTTAGTTCCTTGGCTTCTAATGAACCATTTCAGTGACTTTAGGAAGATAAGTGGTCATGCCTGGAAACAGGCAAGAGCTCTCAGCCCCAGGTAACTGAGGGGAAAAGGGCAAGGGAGTACCAGCCTGGAACTTAGTCAGAGGGTCACTAACAGCAGAAAAGCTACATGTCAAAACCATCTTGTCATTATGGGGGGCTGCAGCCTCCAAAAACAGGAATACATAGATGACCGTCATAAATGGAGGATGGACGCGGGGGTATAGGAAGTCCACTTAGAAAAAAAATGATTGCAACCAGGTGTGGTGACTCATGCCTAGAGTCTCAGCCCCTTATGAGGCCAAGGTAGGAGGATCACTTGAGCTCAGGGGTTCAATTCCAGCCTGGGCAACATAGTGAGACCCCATCTCTACAAAAACAAACAAACAAAAAACTTGCCATGGTGGTGCATGCCTATAGTTCTAGCTTCTTGGGAGGCTGAGGTGGGAGGATCACTTGAGCCCAGGAGGTTGAGGCTGCAGTGAGCCATGATGGGTCCACTGCACTTCAGCCTGGGTGGAAGAACGAAAGGAAAGGAAAGGAAAGGGAAAGGGAAAGGAAAGGAAAGGGAAAGGGAAACGAAAGGAAAGGAAAGGAAAGAAAAGGAAGAAAAGAAAGAAAGAAAGAAAGAAAGAAAGAAAGAAAGAAAGAAAAGAAAAGAAGAAAGGAAGGAAGGAAGAAAGGAAGAAATAAAGAAAGAGGAAGGGAGGGAGGGAGAGAGAAAGAAAGAAGGAAGGAAAGAAAGAAGAAAGGAATGAAAGAAGGGAGAGAGAGAGGGAGGGAGAGAGGGAAGGAAGATGGAAGGAAGGAAGGAGAGAAAGAAAGAAAGAGAACAATCACTCCTAGTAAATGAGCACGGAAGGCCAGATGCAGCCTGCAAAATGAGCTCTTCCTTTCCTGGCTAGGGCTCACATGTGGACAGTCTCCATCAGCCTTGCCTCTGCACTCCTTCTATTGCAGTCTGAAGTGTGCTCCTCAAAGATTCACTCGCTAAAGTCCCAACCCCCAGTACTTCAGAATGTGATATAGTTTGGATGTTAGTCCCTCCACATCTCATGTGGAAGTTTGATCATCTCCTATAATCCCAGCTACTCAGGAGGCTGGGGCAAAGAATCGCTTGAACCTGGGAGGCAGAGGTTGCAGTGAGTCGAGATTGTGCCACTGTACTCCGGGCTGACTAACAGAGCAAGATTCTTCTGTAGTCCCAGCACTTTGGGAGGCTGAGGTGGTTAGATCACTTGAGGTCAAGAGTTTGAGACCAGACTGGCCAACATGGCAAAACCCCATCTCAACTAAAAATGCAAAATTAGCCAGGTGTGGTGGCTCATGGCTGTAGTACCACCTACTTGGGAGGTTGAGGCACAAGAATGGCTTGAGCCCAGGAAGCAGAGGTTGCAGTGAGCTGATACGGTACCACTGCACTGCAGCCTGGGTGACAGAGGCAGACTGTATGAAGGAGAGAAAGAAAGAAAGAAGAAATGAAAGAAGGAAGGAAGGAAGGAAGGAAGGAAGGAAAGAAAGAAAGAAAGAAAGAAAGAAAGAAAGAAAGAAAGAAAGAAAGAAAGAGAGAGAAAGAAGGAAAGAAAAGAAAAGAGAGAGAGAGATCCAAGATGGCTGATTAACAACAGCTCAGGATTGTAGCTCCCAGTGAAAGCGCAGAGAGTGAGTGGACACCACACTTTCAGATGAATTTTTGTTGCCCACAGACTGGGAGATTCCCAGCGGAGGAGCCACACGGGTCGCCAGCGCGACTTTTTTGGCCGGCGCGGCTGTTTTGCCGGCGCCCCGGCACGGCGCTTCTCGGCGCAGAGTATACGGGACAGGGTGC
>CAUYLG010035097.1:0-23353 GCA_963573385.1 Cacajao melanocephalus
ATGTTTATAACATAAAAAATAATAAATTATTGAGGTGATGGATACCCTGTTTACATTGATGTGATTATTACACATTGTATGTCTGTATCAAAATGTCTCATGTATTCTATAAATACATACACCTGCTATGTTTGCATAAAAATTAAAAACAAAAGAAATTAAAACAAAAACAAAAGAAATTAAAACAAAAACAAAAAACAAAAATAACTATAAAAATAGAATATTGGGCCCGTCATGGTAGCTCACGCCTGTAATTCCAGCACTTTGAGAGACTGAGGCAAGCGGATCACGAGGGCAGGTGTTTGAGAGCAGCCTGAACAACATGGTGAAACCCCGTCTCTACCAAAAATACAAAAGTTAGCTGGGCGTGGTGGCATGCACCTGTAACCCCAGCTAGTCAGGAGGCTGAGGCAGAAGAATTGCTTGAACCCGGGAGGCAGAGGTTGCAATGAGCTGGGATTGCACCACTGCACTCCAGCTTGGGTGACAGAGCAAGATTCTGTCAAAAAAAAAAAAAAAAAAAAAAAAGGATGGTAAATACCTTAACATACCTTACTCTGCTTTGTGCTATTTTAAAATGTCAGAGTGGGTAATTTACAAAGAAGAGAAATCTATATTCTCACAGTTGTGGAGGCTGGGAATTTCAAGATCAAGCTACCGGTATTTGTAGATGGTCTTCCTACTGTGTCCTTCCATGGCAGAAGGTGGGAGGGCAAGAAGAAATTAATGTCACATGGCAGAGGAGCAGAAGAGAGCAAATTCACTCCTGCAAGCCCTTTTTATAATGGCATTAATCAATTCATGAGAGTAGAGGCCTTGTGACCTAAACATTTACCAAATGATCTCACCTCCCAACACCTCCACAGTAGGGATCATGTTTCAAACACATGCCTTCTGAGGGACACATTCAAACCGCAGCATTTTGCCCCAGCCCTAAAAATGTATATCCTTCTCACCTGCAAAATACATTAGTTTAATTTCAATCATCCCAAATGTCTTAATTCATTCCAGCATTAACTTAAAATCTAAAGTTCAGAGTCACATCTAAATATCAAACGTGGGTGAAACTCAAGACATGCTTCATCCTGAGGAAAATTTCTCTACAGCATTTGCCTGTGAAATCAAACAAATTACATAGTTCCAAGAATACAATGATGGGACAGGCACAAGACAGACATTTCTCTTCCAAAAAGAAGAAATAGGAAAAAAGAAAGAGAAACAGGTACCAAGTAAGTCCAAAACTCAACAGAGCAAACATTAAATCCTTTTTGTTAAGCTTTTATTTTAGGTTCAGGTGCACGTGTGCAGGTTTGTTATATAGGTAAACTGCATGTCATAGGATTTTGGCGTACAGAGTATTTTATCACCCAGTCCATACACATAATACATGATAGGTAGAGTTTAGTTGTTGTTTTTTTAATCCTCTCTCACCTTCCACCCTCCACCCTCTAGTAGGTCCTTGTGTCTATTGTTCCTCTCTTTTGTGTCCATGTATTGTCGTTGTTAAGCTTCCACTTATAAGTGACAACATGCAGTCTATAATTTTCTGTTCCATTGTTAGTTTGTTTAGGATAAATAAATAGTCTCCAGTTCCATCCATGTTGTTGCAAAGGACGTGACCTTATTCTTTTTTATGGCTATATAGTATTCTATGATGTATATGTACCATATTTTTTTAAATTCAGTCTACCATTGATGGGCATTTAAGCTGATTCCCTGTTGTTATTGTGAATAGTGCTGCAATGAACATACATGTGCATGTGCCTTTATAGTAGAAAGATTTATATTCCTTTGGCTATATACCCAATATTAATATTGCTGGGTTGAATGATAATTCTGCTTTAAGTTTTTTGAGGAATTACCACACTGTTTTCTACAATGGCTGAACTTATCTACATCCCTACCAACAGTGTATAAGTATTCCCTTTTCTCTGTAACTTCCCAAGTATCTGTTATTTTTGACATTTTAGTAATAGCCATTCTGACTGTTGTGAGATGCTATCTTATTGTAGTTTTGATTTGCATTTCTCTAATGATTAGTAATATTAAACATTTTTTTTCATGTGCTTGTTGGCCGTGTGTATGTCTTCCTTTCAAAAGTGTCTTTTATGTCTTTTGCCCTCCTTTTAATGAGGTTGTTTGTTTTTTTCTCATAAATTTGTTTATTTTCCTTATATAGTCGGGATATTAGACCTTGGTTGAATAGCTAATTTGCAAATATTTTCTCCGATTCTGTAGATTGTCTGTTTAGTCTGTTTATAGTTTCTTTTGCTGTACAGAAACTCTTTCATTTAATTAGTCCCCATTAATTAATTTTTGGTTTCATTGTAATACACTGTATCTTAAAGCTCAAGAATGTTTTGACTCTATGTCTGACCTTCTAGACACCTTGGTGTAAGGACTGGGTCCTCAAGGCTTTTGCCCACCCTGTCCTCGTGGCTTTGCTGGGTTCACCCCATGCTTTAGCACTCACATATTGAAGTCACATGCATGAAAATTTCTCAGGCAGGCATTGCAAACTGGTGGCTCTACAAGTATGGGGTCTTGGAGCCAGCCCTGCCCTAATGGCTACATTAACTATTGTTCTAGTGGGTGCTCTCTGCAGTGGCTCCTCCCCTATAGCAGATCTCTGCCTGGGTTCCAATACTTTTGAATCCATGTGGAGGAAGCCATGCTTCTACAGTTTGTGTACTCTGCTCCTGTAGAATTAGCACCATATAGATGATGCCCATGTTCACTGCTATAATACCTAGAGTTGCAGCCTGAGCCATATATGGGTCAAATTGAGCCAAAGCTGGGGTAGCCAAGGAGCACTGCATCATAAGGTGAGAAGAGCCCTAAGGCAGCCATAGACAGGGAACACCTTCTGCCCCTAAGGCCCCAGCACCCTAGGGCTGTAATGAATGTGACAATCCTGAAGATCTCTAAAAAGCCTTTGAGGTCATTCTTCCATTGTATTGATGAATGACACCTGTTTTCCTTCTGTCTGTACTAATCTCCTTATCAAATGATTGATTGTCCATACCCTTGGTTTTCTCTCCTAAACATATTTTTTTATTCTTTCACTGACAGGCTGAGAATTTTCCAAATCTTTATGTTCTGCTTCTCTCTTGATTATTAATTTCATCTCTAAATCATTTCCCTTTTCTTGCATTTTACTGTAAGCAATTAAGAGAAGCCACACGGCACCCTGAGCACTTTGCTGCCATATATTCTAGCTCATCAATCTTAAGTTCTGCTTTTCACAAAATTTTAGGGCAGGAACACAATTCATCCAAATTCTTATGCCACCTTGTAACAAGGATGACCTTTTCCCATTTTTCAGTAAAATATTCCTCATTTCCATCTAAGATCTCATAAGAATGGCTTTTATTGTCCATATTTTTATGAACATTTTGTTAATAACTATGTAAATGATTTCTAAGAAGATCCAGGCTTCCTCTACATCTTTCCCCTTCTTCTGAGCCCTCAATGGAATCACCCTTAATAGCTCCATTCAAGGAAATACAGGCTTTTTCTAGCTTCTTCCTCCAAATTCTTCCAGCCTCTCTCTATTAACCAGTTCCAAAGCTTCTTCCACATTTTTAGGATTTGTTATAAGAATGCTCCACTTTTCTAGTACCTATGAATGTTATCTTATTTGGAAACAGGTTATTTGCAGATATAATTAAGGCTTTTTAGGATGAAATCATGCTAGAGTTAGGGTGCGCCCTATATCCAGCAGTGTCCCTATGTGAGACAGCAAAAGAGAAAACATAGAGATACAAGTGGGGAAAGGTCATATAAAGACAAAGGCAGAGACTGGAATAATTCATTGACAAATTGAGGAACATCAAGGATTGTCAGCATCCACCAGAAGCTGAAAGGAAAATTCAAGAAATAAATTGTCCCCTAGAGCCTTTGAAACAAGCATGGCTGTACCAACACTTTGATTTCAAACTTCTAACCTCCAGAACCATGATAAAATATATTTATGTTGTTCTAAGCCACCTAGTTTGTAGAAATTTGTTAGAGCAACCCTAGGAAACATACAGATTTTGGTTGTTGGATGTTGTGTGGTGCTGTAACAAATACCTAAAAACATGAAAGTGGCTTTGACATTGGATAATGGGGAGAGGCTACAGGAATTTTGAGACACATAATACAATATGCCTAGAATACCTTGAAGAGATTTTTGGTATAAATACGGACATTAAAGAATATTCAAATGAGAGATCAGAAGGAAATGAGGAGAAGTATAGAGAAAGCTCTCATCTTAAAAATATGTCATCAGGAACCAAATGTTAGTATGAATATTAAAAGAGTGCTTCTGGTGAGGACTCAGAAGGAAATGAGGAATACATTATTGGAAACTGTAGGAAAGGTGATCCTTGTTATAAAGTGATACAAACATGACTGAATTGTGTTCTATTGTTGGGTGGAAAGCAGTGCTTATAAGTGATGAACCTGGATATTTAGCTCAAGAGACTTTCAAGTAAAGTGTTTCAACAATAACCTGCTTTCTTCTTGCTGATTCTAGTGAATTGTGAGGAAAAAAGAGATAAATTGAGGAAGGAAGTGTTAAGCAAAAATAAGCCAGCACTTGATGTTTTGTGAAACTCATAGGCTATCCAGATTATGAAAGTTGCTGATATTAACGGATGTTGGCAAAATGGCAGAATAGGAGTTTCTAGCCCTCAAATCCCCACAGGAACATTGATTTTAAATTCTCTGTTCAAGAAGCATGTATTGGAAAGAAGGCCTAGAGCGTAGCTGAAATAGCTTGGCTTAAGAAATTGTGTATATGACACATGGACCCAATCAATACTCTCAGCAGAAGCCAGGAAGAGTGATGGAGTTACCCAGGAAGGATCTATGAAGAACCATCTCATCCAATAGGGTATATCCACTTCACATCCATGGGAGAAGAATGAGGTTTTTCAGAAGGTTGTATCAGCAAAAACTTTGCCAAATTGAAGTGAAGGCGAGAAAGAGAAAGAACTAAGTGAAAGAGGGCAACAGGACATCTAAACTTTCTCAAGAAGGAGATGGGCTGACGTAGCTACTCTTCAAGAAAAAGGAAAGATGACTGAGGGCAGAGCCACAGACGCAAGATAGAGGACAAAGAGGCAAGTTAAAGGACAAGGCAGAGGCCAACTGAGCCCTCTCTGTGGGCCCAGAAGCAGGGGTCGAAAGTGGAACCACCACTGGTTCAGAGAACAGAGTCATAACAGGCCCAGATGCTAGAGAGTTGAGGCACAGAGGATTATTTTCAGGCCTTGAAACTTGGTGGAATTTACCTTGTTAGATTTCAAATTTTCCTGTGACTAGTGACTTCTTTATTTTTTTTTTATAACTTTTCCTTTTGTAATGGGAATATCCTTCTATCTGTTCCATCATTGTGTTCTGAAAGTAAACAACTTATTTTCAAGATTCACAAATCCACAGGTGCTGAGAAATTTTGAATGGTCAAATTCATACTCTCACCTATACCTGATATAGATGATGTGGAAGGTGACATTTGGGTGATTTAGAATGTGATATTTAGACTTATTAAAATATTATCAGCTCAGCTATTAACTGAGATGATATTTAGATAAGTTTCAATTTAGAGTGGATGCTGTAAATGAGTTGAGAATTTTGAGGATGTTGGAATTGAGTGAACATATTTTGTATTTGCAATAAACATAAATTTTAGAGGATAAGGGGGTAGATTATAGTTGTTTGAGGTGACTTCCAAAAGATATGTTCAAGTCCTAATTCCCAGTACTTTGAACATGGCATTATCTAGAAATAGATACTTTGCAGATGTGATGAAGTTAATGATCTCTACATGAGACAATCTTAAATTTAGGATGAGCCTTATATCCAATCACAGTGTCCCCATAAAAGACAGAAAAGGAGGAGACAGAGACAGATAAGATGGGGAAACCCATGTGGAGACAAAGGCAGAGACTGGAGTGATGCATTTATAAGCCAAGAAACACTAATGAGTGTTTGCATTACCAGAAACTAAGTCAAGGACAGATTGCCTCTTGGAGCTTTCAGAGAAAGTGTATTCCTGCCAACACTTTGATTTTAAACTTCTAGCCTCCAGAACTCTAAGAAAAGGAGTTTCTCTTGCTGTAAGCCACTTAGTTTTGGGAAAAAAACAATTGCTATGGTTTGTATATTTGATTCCTCCTAATCTCATGTTGAAATTTGAACCCCAGTGTTGGAGTTTGGGCCTAATTGGAGGTGTTTGCATCATGGGAGCACGTGTGGCTTGGGTCTTTGCAGAAATGAATTTAATTCTAGCTCTGTTAGTTCTTGCAAGAACTTGTTGTTGAAAAGAGCCTGGTACCTCTCTCCCCTCTCTTACTTCCTGCTATGTGATCTTTATGCAGCAGCTCTGCCCTGAGTAGAAGCAGCTTGCGGCTCTCACCAGATGCAGATGCCAGCACTATGCTTATTTTACAGCCTGAAAAACCATGATCCAATTGAAACATTTTTATTTATAAATTGCCCAGCCATAAGTATTCCTTTATAGCAACACAAATGGACTAAGACACTAATAAAATTTCTAATTAGAAGGTTTATTGTGGGGATTAAATGAGATATACAAAATATCTGTAAAATAAGCATGTAATCAATAGTGATTATAACTAGCATAAGAAAATTGATCAAGAAACCAAATTATTTAAGAAAATCAATACAATAATCATAAGAGGTGCTAAAAGCATCAGATAAAATTTATCACTTGCTGCCAATAAAAATGAATACACATTAAGACTATAAGAAACTCTCTTTACGTGGTAAAGAATAACTATTCCCAAAAAAGAGTAGTGATATACTTAATATTGCTTATTTCCTGAACAAACCATAGAGACTTGACCAGTGGAAAATAGGAAGAAAATACTGTTATTTTAAAAAGTCATTTCCTGAAATATCTGAAATGCTTATTTTAGCAAGCCATGTTGTGTTATTTATAAATAATTATACATGGGAAACATAGAACACAAATATGAGGGATTAACTGGGTAATATCAATGATGGTAGTTATCTGATACATTAGCAATATGCTTCTATCTGCACTGCAGACATAGATTTGCCAAAAGTTTCAAAGATTATTGAGAGTTTCAGGTCACTTTCCTGTAGCTGGACATTATTTGTTAGTGATTTGTATAATTGTGGCCAATGCAATGAGCCTTGAAGAGGTAAGCACATGGAAATGTGTTTTAGGAGAAGCAACTTGTATGTTCTTAATTGCTGATAGCTTGAATGAGTGATGGAATATCTAAAAGAGTTATGTATAAAACTATGTCGCTTTTCTGTATGTGAACATACATATTCAGAAAATATCAATACATTCCAACAAAATTTGTTTCAAAACACAATAATATTCTTCTTTACATTAAGTTGAATATAAGCATGTGAGACTTTGAAAGTCAGAAAATACTACAGCAACAGGGGAAATCAACTGTAGCAGATGTTAGACTATAGAGGACTATAGAAATTATATTAATAATTTCAGAGGAAAAGAGATTGTGTTGTTCTAAAAATTGACCTGATTTTATATTGTTTAAAAATGTATTAAAATAAGACATCTCAAAGTAATATACAAATGAATTATTTAATAGTTTTCAGATAATTAGATAGAAGCTTTAAGAAAAAAATTGATTTAAAAAATTCTGTTTAGACATATTTTGCATCAAATAAAAATGAACTCAAGAAGAATTAAGGAATTACACATTATGCTATGCCATAGAAAAGCTAACAGAAAACAGAATAAGTTATATATGAACTCCTTAGATGTCTAAATATCTTCTACAATTTGAAGTAATGAGAAAAATTTACAAGGGAAGATTGACATATTCAATTATATAAAATGTGAGACAGCTATTCAACAGAACATGAAATGAAAGTAAAATAGAAATCTATATACTGGTATCAAGTTTGACAGATCAAGGATTAACATTAATAATGAACAAAAAGAGGACCCTAATTTCATATGCATATAATTAAAATGCCAATGAATAAAGGAAATGAACAGAGAGCAAACAGAAAGTAACAAAGAGAACAAAAGAAAATAATCAGCCTCCCAAATTAGTAAAGCAATGCAATTTGAAACAATAATGAGATGTCATTTACACCTGTTAAATTAGAAAAATTGACTGTACTCAAAGAAGGTAAGCCTGTGATTAAATCAGCACACTGTTGCTCTGGTGCAGTGTAAACTATTATAACAAGTAAAGTAATTTGGCAATATATATCAAGAGCCACAAAATTTTGACCAGTTTTTTTACTCTTGGAAATGGAGCCTAAGGAAATATTTGTTAAAGCATTATCTATAATAGCAAAGATTTGGAACCCAGATATGTATCCAAAAATAGTTGAATAAGTAAATTACCGCATAGAAAGTAGGCATTAAATTATAGTTGTAAATGTAACAGTACGAAAAATATGTTTGAGGCATCACTAAGTAAAACTAAGATATTATTTAGAGAACATTAAATACATAAATAAAAATATGTAAGTACAGATATAAAGTTAACAAGTATTTGTTCTAACAATCTGAATTTTACTCGGGAGTTGTGCTTAGTATGCAACTACATATATTATCACTTCTAATCAAGGTATAAAACTAAACAACTAACATTTAGTTTTAAAAAACTAATTGCATTAAACAGAAGGATAACATGATCTAACATACCTTCCCTGACATAAGCCACTATTAGCTGTATGCCTGGACAATGAACATTAGAAATACCTTGAAGAAAACATCTAATTCCTTTTAAGCATTAGTGAAAAACTTTGTGTAACTGATTTTTTAATATTTTCAACTTAGTGCCTCAACATTGTATTTACTTTGGTAGTATTAAAACATTATTTCTGTGACTTGGAGAACGATTGTATAATCATTGCTTGTTGATGTTAGCAATAGTTTAACATAGTTACAATTTGCAGTTCATTTAAAATATGTAAATTCATCTTCACTTTTCTGTCTTCAAAGTATTGATTTCTAGCTATGTGAAAAACGTTGGAAACTTAATCAATATGTGCAGAAAAGAATTCCCATTGGTGTGGATGTAACACTTAATTTCAAACCACAGTATTACCTGTTTAAAAGGAGGCTGTCTTAACGTCTAGATATAGGCACTAACATAGACAAAGCATTCAACTGATTGTTATGTTTAAACTTTCAAAGATACTGGTTTTCTTTATTTATAAAATAGAACAACAACAAAAATAGCCGAGTTGTAGCTCTTGATCTATGACAACATTTGTGGCAAGTCTGTTACAGTTCTGTGTCCACTACTCACAGCCCCACAATCTCAATTGTCCTCAACTCTTACTGCTGCCAGTAAAGACGGTGGCAGAGAGGTACATGAAGCAGTTTCAATGCAAGTCTCTTTCAGAGAATAAAGAAATAAGGAAGAAAGAAAGAAAAAAGAAGAAAAGAAGGTAGCAGCATGATATACTCATTAAAGTTATGGATTCTAAACCTACATTGCTCCAGTGCAACTGCTATTTATTTAATTTTGTAGTAATTTACCCTGAGTAAGTTACTGTTTGCACCAAATATTTCACAAATTCCATTAAAAAGATTTCCGTTTTTGCTAGCTGCATCTTTTGCCCTTAGACATCTTTTTTCTTCTGTGTGAGCCTCAGATACTTAATAAGCCATAAAGATATGTTTGCTACTATCATTAAGAAAAAGTACCAATTCAGATGGATTCCACAGTTTTCATATAAATAATTTTTATTATACCGACGTAATTATTTTTAAACTGCTTCTTTGAGGTACACTTGACATACAAAAAGTTATAGATATTTAATATATAAAACTTGGTGAGTCTGGAGATAAGTACAAACCTAAGACATCATCATCATGATCAAGGCAAGAACCTTATCCATCACTCCAAAAGTGTCCTTCCACAACCTTTGTCTTTTTTAGTTTAGCTTAGTTTAGTTTTTTCCTTTTGTGGTAAGATCACTTAACATAAGATCTAACCTTTTAGCAAAATGTTAAGTACACAGTATAGTAATCTTAATCATAGGCCTATGTTGTATAGTAGATCTCCAGAAATTGTTTTGCATAATTGAAACTTTGTACCTTTGATCAAAACCTTCCAATTACTCCCAAACTCCAACTTCTTGACACCACTATTTTACTTTATGCCTCTATGAGTTTGGCTATTTTCAATTTCATATGTAAGTAAGTTCATGTAGTACTTGTTTTTCTGTGTCTGGCTTATTTAACTTAACATAATGTCTTCCAGGTCCGTCTATGTTGTCCTAAATGATAGGATGTCCTTCTTTTTAAAGGCTGAATAATTTTGTATTATATGTATATATCATATTTTGTATCCATTAATCTGTTGATAGACATTTAGGTTGTTTCCGTATCTTGGCTATTGTGAATAATGGTGGAATCAAAAGGAGTGTAGCTATGAGATCCAGATTTCAATTCCTTTGGATATATACTGACAAGTAGCATTCCTGAATCACATGGTAAGCAAACTGAACACAACAGCACATTAGGATCATACACCATGACCAAGTAGGATTTATTTTTGTGATGCAAGGATAGTTCAAGATACGTAAATCAATCAATATGATAATACAACATTAGAAGAATGAAAGATTAAAATCACACAATCATATAAATAAAAAGCATTTGACACAGTTCAATAGTCTTTTATAAGGAAAACTCTCAGCAACTTAGGTACAGAAGGAATTTCAATACAGTAAAGACCACTTATAAAAACCCACAGCTAACATCATACTTAACAGTGAAAAGCTGAAAGTTTTCGCTCTAAGATCTGGAAAAACACAAGTATGCCTGCTTTCACTTTTTCTACTCAATATATGAATGGAAGTTCTAGCTAGAGCAGTTTGGCAATAAAAATAATAAAGAAATCCACATTGTAAAAAAGGAAAATAATCTCTGAAGATGACATAATCTTATATGTAGAAAACCCTAAAAACTCCACAAAAGAATAAAACAGAATTAATAATCAAATTTAGTAAAGTAACAGGATACAAAAATCAACATACAAAAATAAGTTGTGTTTCTATACACTAATGATGACCTACTCAAAAAGAAAATTAAGAAAACAGTTTCATTCATAACAATATCAATGAAGATAAGTTAATTAGGAATAAATTTAAGAAGTGAAAAACTTGTATATTGAGAACTATAACACTGATAAAAGAAATAAAGAAACATAAATAAATGGAAGGACATCCTTTGGTAGAAGAAATATTGATAAAATGTCCATAAATCCTAAAGCAATCTACAGATTTAATGCAATTCTTATCAAAATCCCAATGGCATATTTTACAAAAATAGAAAAAAGAATTCTAAAATATATTTGTGACCACAAGAATATCTCAGAACACCAAAGCAATTGTATGCAAGAAGAATGAAACTCTCTGATTTCAAAACATATTACAAAGCTATAGTAAGCAAAACAGTGTAATACTGGCATAAAAACAAACATATAGACCAATGTAACAGAGTCCAGAGTCCAGAGTCCAGAAATAAACCCACACATATATGATCACCTGATATTCAACAAGGTTGTGAAGAATACACAATAGAAAAAAGCTTGTCTATTAAACATAAAACCTGACACAATAAAACTCTTAGAAGAAAACAGAAGGAAAATGCTGCTAGACTTTGTTCTTGGCAATGATTTTATCAATATAACACCAAAAACATGTGCAGCAAAAGCAATAATAAACAAGTGGGACTAGGTCAAACTATAAAGCTTCTGCACAGAAAAA
Organism: Cacajao melanocephalus; assembly: GCA_963573385.1. NCBI lineage: Eukaryota > Metazoa > Chordata > Mammalia > Primates > Pitheciidae > Cacajao > Cacajao melanocephalus. Next base: position 11,752 of record CAUYLG010035097.1, read on the forward strand.
CAACAAAAGAAAAAGGCAGTTTACAGTATGTGAGGAAATATTTGTAGACCACATATCTGATAAGGTATTAATATCTAAAATATATAAGGAACTCCTACAAGTCAATAGCAAGAAAAAGAAGAAAAAACAAAATAACCCATTTTAAAAAGGAGTGAAAGACTTGAATAGGCATTTCTCCAAAGAAGACATGAAAATGGTGAACAGATACACGAAAAGACGCTCAAGATCACTAATCATCAAGGAAATGTAAAGCAAAACCACAATGAGATATAATCACCCACTTGTTATAATGGCTGTTATCAAAAAGACAAGAGATAAAAAGTGTTGGTGATGGTCTAGACCAAAGGGAACCCTTGTACAATTTTGGTGGAAATGTTAATTGGTACAATTATTTTAAAATTCTTATTATAAATTCTTTTTTGACTTTTTGCATTTTAGCAATGTGTTTTTAAATTTCTAAATGTGTCAGGTTTTTATTATTTCATTGAGATTATAGATCATAGATTGTATGATACAAATTATTTAAATATTTTGAGAATGCTGTGTGACCTTCCATATGATCAATTTTCCCAGATATTTTATGCATATTTTAGAATATTGTGTTTTTAAAAACTGTTGGAGGCAAGATTTTATATATGTACCTTTTTTAAGTGTGTTGATTGTGTTATTCAAATCTTCTATATAGTTACTATTGTAATAATCTCTTGACCTATCAATATTTGAGAGAGGTATGATGACTTTTCCTACTATGGAGTAGAATTATTGATTTTTTCTTTAATTCTATCCATTACTACTTTATACATTGAAGGCTATGTTATTAGGCACTACAAGTTTATTTTTAAAATTCTAACCTTTATTTATAATTGACAAATTATAATTATACATATTTATGTGGTACAATGTATTTTTTCAGTCCATGTATAAGTTGTGTAATGTCCAAATCAAGATAATTAGCATATAGGTTACTTTAAACACCTATCATTTCTTTGTGGTGATAACATTCAAAATCCTCTTTTATCTATCTTGAAATGTATAATACATTGTTATTAGCGATAGTCACCCTATAGTGTCACAAGCTTAGATTTGTGATAGTTTCCTGGTAAATCAGGCCTTTTGTTATTAATGGATATTCATTAGCCCAAATGAGTTTTATAACTTTGTATTTTTTGATATTAATATAGCTACCTCAGCTCTCTTTTGGTTAGTATTTCCTAGTATCAGCATTTGCACCCATGGCATCCTCAGACTTCATGTTCTGTTACTATTTATCTCCCAAATTTCCACTCACTGTTCTTTTATAGGTTGCTTCTTTTTGGTTTTGGCCCTTAGGGTTTCATTTAGTGGGCGTTCAAAAATCCATTTAAATAACTTGTGTTTTTATTTATTTACTAACTAAATATAATGTTTAGAATATCCTGTCTGTCATTCTACCAAAGCAGAAGTCCTTGCTAGACTTTCGATTTTAATATTGATCTAAATAAGCTATCTTATTTAAATCATATGACCATAGCAGGAATTTTAATCTAGTATGGTATATGTTTCTCTTAAGGCTGAAAGCAGCCTAAAATTCCCTTCAGCATAAAAATCCATCACAAATTAAATATTTATTTCATTCTGAAGTAGCCCGTGGATTCCACATGTGTTATGCTTTCCCTTACTGTGTTCTATACCTTGCCTACAGCATCCTATAACCTAGAGTGAGAAAGCAAAAGCCAAGACAAATTGTATGGCACTCTTGTAGGAGAGCATGATCAAAGACGTACTCCTTGAAAACTATAACATATTTGAATAATTTTTGAACATCCTTAAACAATACTATGTTTTAAACATTTAACCTATGTATTTAACATGTCATTTAAATGTCATAATTTGATTTTGGTGTAGATTTGTGCCGTCTAATACAGTAGCCACTAGCCACATATGGTTATCGAACACTTGAAATGTGGCTAGTCTGAACTGATATATGCTGTAATTATAAAATTTATACCAGATTTCAAAAAAATGTAAAATAGTATTAGTTATATTGATTATTTTACATATACTGCATCAAATAAAATATATTATCAAAATCAATTTTATGTGTTTTACTTTACTTTTTAATGTGTCTACTTAAGTTTTTAAAATTTTATTTTAAGTTCTGGAATACAAGTGCGGAATGTGTAGGTTTGTTACATAGGTATATGTGTGCCATGATGGTTTGCTGCACTTATCGACATGTCATCTAGGTTTAAGCCCCACATGCATTAGCTAAAATTACTCATGATTCACATTGTAGTTCACATTATACTTTTATTAAACAGTGCTGGGCTAGAACAGGGGTTCTTTATAAAATAATTTAAAATTTTTCACAGTTTTATTAAAGTATGATTTATAACCATGACAGTCACCTGTTGTAGGCATGCAATTCAGTTACTTTTATAAATAATTATAGAGTCATGAAACCTTCACACAATCCAGGTTTATAATATTTCCTTCACCTAAAATTATCCATGTGCCTATTTACGAATCAGTACTCTATAGCAAATATTGATCTGGGGGCTCTTAAATCAGAAATTCCTTCACTTGGATGGGAAGAAAATTAGTTCTGTATTTTCACTTACCTCTGAGTGAAACTTAGCATTATGAATTTAGGCCATAAACTCATATAGTATTAACAGAACCAGTGATGTTGACCAATAAACGTATTTCAAGATATTTGAATACTTTCAAGATATTTGAATTATTTCAATTTTATAATAAGTCCAAAAATATTTCAGGATATTTGTAACAGCTATAATATGATGTAGAAATGACATTATACAAATAATAGGTATAGTATGATATAGAAATTATAGCTGTTACAAATATCTTGAAATATTTTTGTACTTATTATGAAATTGAAGTTGTCATTTATTATCCCAAAAGCTAGATCTTATTATTTACTGTATTAATGAATAACACATTGTATTAATGCATGACTTACAAATGTGAGTCACATTATATCTCTATTGGATAGAACTAGGCTAGAAAATCATAGCCAAATTTAACTAGACTGTCTTTTACTTGTGATCAAAGAATGAACAATGAAATGACATTTCTACATCATATAATAGCTGTTACAAATATCTTAAAACATTTTTGTACTTATTATGAAATTGAAATTATGTCATTTATTATTCCAACCACTAGATCTTATTATTTATTAATGAGTAAGCACATTGTATTAATGTATGACTCACAAATGTGAACCACATTATACCTCTATTAGACAGAACTAGGCTAGAAAATCATAGCCAAATTTAACTAGACTGTCTTTTACTTGGAATCAATGAATGGACTTTGGGAGGTTTGTAACCTTCTTTGAAATTCTATGCAAAACTGTGTGAGGCTGTGCATATGATAATTTTTATTTCAACAACTATGCAAAGGATTTGAAGACCTACCCTTCAACAACAGATTAAGAACAACTATCTTAGACAACAATACTTACTGAATTTGCATTGCCACAGCCTAAACCATATAACGTTGAAGTTCAAAAATAAATCTTGAAAATTGATCACAGGTTTAAAAAATTTATTCACTGCTTTAATTAACATTTATTGCATGCGTACTAGTGTGGCAATGAATATTGTTGCCACTCATTTCTAGTAATGTGATTTCATGGCACAAAAAAAGAACAAGGGAATATAGAAATGAATGGTGGTCAGCTTCTGGGTTGTAGTAACAATATGGATATTTTAAGTTCATAGATTCATATAATTCATGCTGATATTCAGTCAAGCTAAAAAGTTATATCTCAAAAAGAGAATTCTGCAGTGGTCTATCTGAGAAGGCCATGTTCTCAGAGCCTCAGGAATAAGATTCTGAGTTGCACAACCAGATAAGCCACTGAGATCAGCAAAGGTGCTGGCTGAGGGTGAGGGGCAGAGGTGTCCTGGAACTCGCTCATACCACCAACTAAGAATTCAATCATTAGTGTCACTTCCCAACTCCACATTCAGTGGTTTCAACTTGGTAGGTTGAATTAAGCCATGGTGGAAGCAATTACACAACAAAAAAATTAGAAAATGCTACAAACCAGGGTCATTTTTTTAAATTGGATGTCAAACATTGCCACTAAGATGGCCTTTAGTAGGTGAATGAATGAATAAACTGTAGTGCATTCAGACAATGGGAATGAGCTATCCAGCCATGAAAAGGGATGCAGGAATTTTAAATGCATATTGCTAAGTGAAAGAAGCTAATCTGAAAAGGTTACACTGTATGACTCAAACTATGTGACATTTTGGAAAAGGGAAAACTATGAAGACAGTAAAAAAAGTAGTGGTTGTTAGGGGCTGGGGAGTGGGAGGATGAATAGGTTAGCAGAGGATTTTTAGGACAGTGAAACTACTCTGTATAATACTACAATGGTAGATACACGTCATTTTACATTTGTTCAAACTTACAGGATGTGCAACGCCAAGAGTGAACTCTTAATGTTAACTATGGTCTTTGGAGTATTGTGATATGTCAATGTAGGTTAATCAATTGTAATAAATGTATGTCTCTAGTGGGGCAAATTGATAATGGGAGAGGCTATGTATGTATGGGGATAGGGGTATAAGGGAAAACTCTGTCCTTTTTCTCATTTTTACTATAAGCCTAAAACTACTTTTAAAAACATAATATTTTAGAAAATTACCAGTATATCACTGATGAGAGAACTCTAAAATAGATAGAAAAAAGGGTATTGTGTAACAATTTTGTCCCTAAAACCTACTACAAGGAAGGGGACAATAATTCATTGCACTAAGTTTTCTCTAAGTTTGGAAGAAGTGATGCCCACAAGAATCCTAAAGGTACTGCTTCAATATTTGACAAGGAAGAAGATATGAGGGCTTCAGGGAATGGACTGTGGTGGACAATGTGGTTTACCACTCAGCATCCTCTTCAGAAATGAAGAGATTTTTACCCCAACTACTGAGAATGCTTCAAGTACACAGGCACCAGCTGTCATCCTCCATTTAAGATTGTCTCAGCTGAAGACAGTTGCCTTAACTGAGGTCACGAGTAACCCACATTCAATGACTGATTGATACAAGGGTATAACATCCTGGTACTCTTATTCTAACTTTGATCAATCTTTAAGAGTCATCCTATCTTTAGATTTTCCCTTAGGGTCAGTTGAGGCTTTAGTTGAGACTACATTATGGCTTGACCTGTCCTTCTGTTCAGTCTTACTTCTTTCCGTTCTTTTCCATAGGTGGTTGATTCCAGGAACACACCTTTAAAATTTTCCCTGGGTTGCTTGTCTGTCTCACAGTCTTCCCAAGGATGTCAACCTGTGAGAGAAAGTTAAAGTAACTACAAACCAAGACATATAAAATAATATGCCTCTTCCACTTAAAAAGAAAATGCAGCAGAGAAGTTAATACACTAAATCCTTCTTTAGCAATTACCTCATGTAGTTTCTACAACCCTGTGAAACATTAAGAAAATATATATAAGTTTTATGATAAATTCTGAAGTTTAGGAAGTGAATTTGATGTTCAAATTACATGACTGATTACAGCAATGAGCTGGGGTAAAAGCTGATGAGGAGCTGTTCTACTCCAACATTATACTTAATGAGAAAAATTTGAAAGCCTTTCCTCTAAGAATTGGAAAAAGACAAGGATGTCCACCTTCACCACTCTTATTCAATATGGTATTGGAAGTCCTCATCAGAGCAATCAGAAAAGAGAAAAAGAATAAAAGGCATCCAGTAAAAAACATAGGAAGTCAAATTATCCCTATTAGCTGAGGATATGATCCTATATCTAGAAAACCCTAAGCACTCTACCAGAAAGCTCTGAAATTTGATAAATTAATTCAGTAGTTTCAGGATGTAAAATTAACATACAGAAATCAATAGCTTTTCTGTACACCAATAGCGATCAAGCAGAGGACCAAGTCAAGAAGGCAATCTCATTTAAAATAGCAACAAAAAAAAGGAAATACCAAGGAATGTATTTAACCAAGAAGGTGAAATATATCAATAAGGAGAACTACAAAACACCATTGAAAGAAATCATATGTGACACAAGTAAATGGAAAAGTATGCTTATGGATTGGAAGAATCAATATCATAAAAATGACCATAGTGCCCAAAACAATCTATACATTGAACTCGATTCCTATCAAATTACTGGTCACTTTTCATAGAATTAAGAAAATGAATTCTAACATTCACATGGAATCAAAAAAGAGCCAAATAGCCAATGAAAACCTCAGTAAAAGGAACAAAGCTGGAGTCATGGCATTACCTGACTTCAAACTATACCATAAGTCTATAGTAACCGATACACATAGCCCAATAGAACAGAATAGAGAACATAAAAACAAAGCAACATACCTACAACCAACTAGTCTTTGACAAAGTAAACAAAAATATAAACTGGGGAAAGGGCACACTGTTAAATAGATGGTGCTGGGAAAACAGGCTAGCCATACACAGAAGAATGAAACTCGATTCCTACCTTTCACCATATAAAATAATTAGCTCAGGATGGATCAAAGACCTAAGCATAAGACCTGAAACTATAAAGTCTTAGAAGAAAACCTAGGAAAATCTGTTCTGGACATTGGATTAAGCAGACAATTTATGAACAAGTCCTCAAAAGCAAATGCAGCAAAACCAAAAACAGACAAATGACACAATTAAAGTAAAAAGCTTCAGCATACAAAAAGAAACAATCAACAGAGCAAGCACACAACTCACAGAATGGGAAAAAATATTTGCAAACTATGTATCAAAGGGCTAATATCCAGAATCTAGAAGGAACTCAACTCAGCAAGAGAAAACAATCCTGTTAAAAATTGGGAAAAGGACATGAGCAGACATTTTTCCAAAGAAGACATACAAGCAGCCAGCAAACATATGAAAAAAATGCTCAACATCACTAATCATCAGATAAATGCAAATTATAACCACAATGAGACATCATCTCACACCAGTCAGAATGACTACTATTAAAAAGTGAAAAAGCAACAGATGTTGGTGAGGTTGTGGAGAAAGGGGAACTCTTATACACTATTGGTGGGAATGTAAATTAATTCAACCCCTATGGAAAACTATGGATATTTCCCAAAGAACTAAAAATAGAACTACTATTTTATCCAGCAATCCCACTATGGTATATCCACCCTCCCACCACAAAAAAATCATCATATTAAAAAGATATCTGCACTCATTATGTTCATCACAGCACTATTCACAATAGTAAAGATTTGGAATCAACCTATGTCCATCGATGGAGGATTGGATAAATAAAATGTGGTATACATATATACCATGGAATACTATTCAGCCTTAACAAAGAATGAAATCATATCTCTTGAAGCAACATGTACAAAACTGAAGGCCATTATTCTAAGTGAAATAACTCAGCAACACAAAGTCAGATACCACCTGTTCTCACTTATAAGTGGGAGCTGAACAATGGGTACAAATGGACATATTGAGTGGAATGACAGACATTGGAGACTACAAAATGTGGGAGGCAGTGAGGGTTGAAAAATCACTTGTTGGGTACAATGTTCACCATTCGGATGATGGGTAAACTAAAAGCCCTGACTTCTCCACTAGAAAATATATGCATGTAAGAAATCTGCACTTGTACCTCCTAAATCTATAAAAATTTAAAAAATTAAAAATTTAAAAATTAAAAAAAACAGAAAACCAAACCAAAAGTCGTAATGATTCTTGAGTGTCCTCTAAATTTCTGGTAAATTTTATAGAAAATCAACATGATTTTCAATATTTTATAAAGAAAAAGACACAGAGAGTAAGCAACTTAATCAGACAACTAGAGATGAAAGATAAAAAACTAGAAATTGTAGAGCTGGAAATTAAATTCAGGACTCTTTGAATCTGATCCCATGCTGTTTCCACTAGCCCATAGCTGCTCTCTTTTGGAAAAGAAATGCCTTTGAGATTGAATTTGTCGGCCTTTTAGTTTTATATCTTGCTTGATTTCAAATTCAATTAGCATTTTCAACATGTGTAACACATGAGTTTCTCCTGGGATAACATTTCAACATTCATATTCAATACTATCACACAATTTTGTGCTTGGTAAATTTAAAAGAACATTATTTTCATAAATGCTGTAGAAAATAATGCTTGACAAATTTGCTTGTCGCCTGGGAATATGGAAAAAACTGCAATGATTGTCTATATATGCATGAGAGGAATGGATGTCAGAATTTCCTTTTTCTTTTTCTTTTTCTTTTCTTTTCTTTTTTTTTTTTTTGAGACAGAGTCTCACTCTGTTACCCAGGCTGGAATGCAGTGGCGCGATCTCAGCTCATTGCAACCTCCACCTCCCAGGTTCAAGCCATACTCCTGTCTCAGCCTCCCGAGTAGCTGGGACTACAGGCACAGGCCACCATGTCTGGCTAATTTTTGTATTTTTAGTAGAGACTAGGTTTCACCATGTTGGCCAGGCTGGTCTTGAACTCGTGACCTCAGGTGATCCACCCTCCTCAGCCTCCCAAAGTGCTTGGAATACAGGTGTGAGCCACAGCACCCGGCCCGGAATTTTCAAACAAAGTCATTAAACTTTATGTTTACTAAAAGAGCAAATGGCTCTCAAAACATTAAGGGATACTATTTCATTTTAAATTATCTGGCACATCTTGCATGAAAATTTCAAGATAAAAGTAAATGTTGTATGGACAATTAGTCAGTGTTATAAAATGGTATCTTGTATAATGTGAATTTTATCTCTTCTTTACATTCAGATACTAAATCACTCATTCATCAAATATTGATTTATTTAGGTGTCAGACCCTGGACTAAGTACTGGTGATGCATGAGTTAAGTGATCCATGTTTCATGTCATCAAGTCTTCCCTGCCCTATATTACACCAATTGTGCCTTATATATAAAAATATTTACAATTAAAAAAATGTTTACAATTAACCTCAATTAGTTCAGGGCTATGTTTTCACCTCTTTCATATTCCTTGTTTTGTAGTACAAAACCTTTAACCGTTGCAAGTCTTGTAATTACTATGCTCCATAATATTTCAGAGACAGGAAGGCAGGATTAAGACCTGAAACTAGTAGAAGAAAGCAATAAAGCATAGGAGAAATGCTTCAGCACAGTAGCCTAGGCAAATACTTTACGGGTAATAATTTAAAAGCACAGGCAACAAAAATAGAAGTAGAAAAAAATGGTACTATATCAAACTAAAGAGCTTCTGTTGATTTGTTTAAGTTCCTCATAGATTCTGGGTATTAGTCCTTTGTAGAGTGCATAGTTTGCAAATATTTTCCACCATTCTGTAGATTGTTTACTCTGTTGTTTCTTTTGCTGTGCAGAAGCTTTTTAGCTTAAGTCTCTTTTATCTATTTTTTTACTGTTGCATTTGCTTTTGAGGTCTTAGTCTAAATTATTTGTTTATTCCAATGTCCAGAAGAGGTTTTCCTTTAGAATTTAATGATCAGGTCTTACATTTTCCTTTAGTGATCAGGTCTTACATTTAAGTCTTTAATCTATCTTGAGTTAAATGTTGTATATGGTGAGAAGTAGCGGTATAGTTTCATTCTTCTGCATATGGATAACCACTTTTCTCAGCATCATTTATTGAATAGGGTGTCCTTTCCCTATTGTTTATTTTTGTTGACTTTATAGAAGCTCAGTTGGTTGTAGGTTTGTGGATTTATTTCTGGGCTCTCTAATCTGTTACATTAATCTATATATCTATTTTGTACCAACACCATGCTCTTTTGGTTACTGGTATGATTTGGCTCTGTGTTCTCACCCAAATCTCATTTTAAATTATAATCCCTATAATCCCCATGTGTCAAGGGCAAGACCTGGTGGCAGGTGATTGGATCATGGAAGCAGTTTCTCAATATAGTGAGTGAGTTTTCACCTGATCTGATGGTTTTGTAAGTGTTTGACAGTTCCTCGTACACACCCATTCTCTCTCTTGCCTGCCTCCATGTAAGACATGCCTGCTTTACCTTCTACCATGATTGTAAGTTTCTTGAGGCCTCCCCAGCCATGTGTAACTACAAGTCAATTAAACCTCTTTCCTTTATAAATGGCCCAGTCTCAGTAGTATTTTTTATAGCAGTGTGAGAACAAACTAATACAGTAAATTGGTACCACTGAGAGTGGAGTACAGCTATAAAGTTACTGGAAAATGTGGAAGCAACTTTGGACCTGGGTGGCTGGCAAAGGTTGAAACACTTTGGAGGGCTCAGAAAAAATGCAGGAAGATGTGGGAAAGTTTGGAATGTCCTAGAGACTTGTTGAATAGTTTTGACCAAAATGCTGATAGTGATGTTAACAGTGAAGTCCAGGCTGAGGTGTTCTCAGATGAAGGTTAGGAACTTATTGGGAACTGGGATAAATGTCATTCATGCTATGCTTTACCAAAGAGACTGGGGGCATTTTGCCTTTTCCCTAGAGATCTGTGGAACTTAGAACTTGAAAGAGATTATCTGAAATTGGAACATATGCTTAAAATGGAAGAGGAGTATAAAAGTTAGAAACATTTGCAGCCCAGTGATGTCATTGAAAAGGAACACCCATTTTGGGGGAGATATTCAAGCCAGCTGTAGAAATTTGCCCAAGTAATGAGGAGCCAATGGTAATCACCAAGACAATGGGGAAAATGTCTTCCAGATATGTCAGAGTTTTTGACAACAGACCCTCCCATCCCAGGCCAGAGGCGTAGGAGGAAAACATGGTTTCACGGTCTGGGCCAAGGGCCTTGCTGTTTCGTGCAGTCTCAGGACGTGGTGATTTGCATTCCAGCCATGGGTAAAAGTGGCCAATATACAGCTCACGCCATTACTTCATAGGGTTCAAGTCTGTAGTCCCTAAGTTTTGGCTAATTTCTTCCATTTGGAATGGGAGCATTTATCCAATTTCCATATCCTTATTGTAGCTTGAAAGGAACTAACTCTTGTCTTACTATTTTACAGGCTCATAGGCAGAAGGGAGTTGCCATTTTTCAGAAGAACTTTTAGACCATGGACATTTGAGTTAATGTTGAAATAAGCTAAGACATTGAGGGGACTGTTGATAAGGCATGGTTCATTTTGAAATGTGAAAAAGGCATGAGATTTTAGAGTGGCCAGGGGTAGAATAATGTTTTGGCTCTGTGTCTCCACCAAAATCTCATGTTGAATTGTATTCCTCATAACCCCCAGGTATTGAGGAAGGGACCTTGTGGGTGGCAACTGGATCATGGAGGCCGACTCTCCCTTGCTATTCATCTGATGGTTTTATAAGTGTTTGACAGTTCCTCCTATACAAGCATTTTATCTCTCACCTGCCACCATGTAAGATGTGTCTGCTTCACCTTCCACCATGATTGTAGTTTCCTGAGGCCTCCCATCCATGCAGAACTGTGAGTCAATTAAACCTCTTTCTTTTATTAATTACCCCGTCTCAGTGATATTGTTTATAGCAGTGGGAGAACAGATTAATACAGTTACTATAGCCTTGTAATATAGTTTGAAGTCTGGTAATGTGATGTGATGCCTCCAGGTTTTTTCTTTTTGCTTAGGATTACTTTGGTTATTTGGGCTTTTTTTTTTGTTCCACATGAATTTCAGAATTCTTTTCTCTAATTCTGTG
>CAUYLG010035098.1:0-25700 GCA_963573385.1 Cacajao melanocephalus
TAAAAAATTTTTACCCCTTTTTTTAATTTTTTTTTGTATTTGTAAAATTTTTTTAAAAAAACACATTTTTATTTTTTTATTTTTTATAAAACACCAAAAAAAAAAAAAAAAAAAAAAAAAAAAAAAAAAAAAAAAAAAAAAAGCAAGCTTTGGGTGTCCTGCCTCAAAACTTTTATTACTTCAAGTGACTTTCAATGACTCTCTTTAAACTTGGTTTTAAAATTTAAAAAGCTAGAAGCCTGAAAGCTTCCCAAAAATAATTGAATCCCTAAATAACATGAAGGGGCTTGAATCCCATGAAACTATGGTAGTAGGCGACTGAGGAAAAATGAACTAGAAAATGGGATCACAGAGCTCTGAGGCTGTGTTATTGAAATGAAACAATGAAATAAACTTTATTTTCACTTATTCAGCATTTAAAGAACAGATATTTAATAAAGTCCTTTCGGATCAACTGCTGTCGGGAGTGAACTGTCACAATGCCATGCGCATGCCTCACCACTCCTGTTTTGGTTCTTTTTAAACGTGTTAGGAGGTTTAGGCACAGAGAAATTCATTTGTCCACATTTCAGACAATGGAGTCCAACATACACAGACAATACCAGTGACACTTGAAATCTTCAGTGAATTGAGGTGATCAATATGTAGCTAGGACACCAGCTTTAGCCTAAGTTGGACTTACCACAGAATATTGACATCTTTTGGGGTCCTAGAGGTGTGGCGGGGAAAGCATTCACACTAAGAATGCTCTTTGATGAGAACTCATTTTGGGGGAAACATTTTGAGACAAACTTAAGTAAACAGCCAAAGAGGAAGGGGCATTTTGAGTACTCAATATGCCTTTTATTCACATAACCCCACCCTCTGCTTAGGGAAAGAGAGTTGTAACAAAGAGTGAAACTTGAATTAAATATGATACTAAAATTTCTGTGACAGATTGGGGCAAAAGCGCCTTATCTATTGAGGGGTCTAACAAAGTGGAGATGAACAGAAAATACTGTTTCCAGAATTAGTAAATACGGGAAGCTAGAGGAGGTAGGAAGTGGCTTCATGGGAACCCTGAAGCTGTGCCTTTCATGATCATTAATGGATCTGATGGAATGAGACAGTGTAAAATGGTGAGTATCAAGTAGTAGCTGACAGTTCTGCATTAATGGCGGGAGATGTGGGGGTATGAGAGGTGCTTGTTCTTATGATCAAATTGGTATGAACAGAATAAAGACAGATGATTATTTAATATTTAGAATCTAAGGAAGATTCTCCCTGAATTGTCAATTGGCAGCCTCGCTGGGCACACTGTCGGATGCCTATAATCCCAGAACTTTGGGAGGCCCAGGTGAACAGATGGCTTAAGTTCAGGAATTCAAAACCAGCCTGGGAAACATGGTGAATCCTTCTCTCTACCAAAATAACAAAAAAAAAGCCAGGCGTGGAGGTGCATGTCTGTAGTCCCAGCTACCCAGGAGGCTGAGATGGGAGGATCACCTGAGCCCAGGAGGTTGAGGCCGCAGTGAGCCATGATTGCACCACTGCACTCCAGCCTGGGTGACACAGTGAGACCCTGTCTCAAAAAAATAAAATAAAATAAATGAATAAATCAGTAAATCGGCAACCTACTTAGCCAAAATATACAATCTTTCTATTCTTTATTATTATCACAAATTTGTGCGACATGTTGCCCGTAGACATTTAATAATACTTGCTCATTAATTGAGACCTATACGAACAACTAGTATTAAGTTTCCATGGTTCCTTATTTGGGCTTTCCCCTGCTGTGTGCAAAGGTTCTATATGGTTTTATTACATCCATCAGTCAGAGCTCACTCAGGAAAAGTGAAACAACTTGAGGAATTTCTAATGGAGGTAACAATATAAAAAACTGGTCACTCAATATTGGAAGGCCTGAAAGAGCAAAAAGGACAGGGTTTGATCAGTAACTGCAAGATGATACTTCTATCCTGTCAGTGACAAGAATAAAAGGGAAAATACTATTCAAAATCCCGTGATCTCTGCCATTTAAGCTGCTAAATAATCTCCTGCTGCTGTCAGAGCCACCACTGCCACTACCTGGCAAGGCCATAGAAGTAACCTGCTTCTTCAGCTACTCTGCCTATACACTGCCTGAAGCCAAAAGCGGGGGAAATGCCCACAATCTTTAAAAAACAACAACAAAACTTTAATATCAGGGTACACATGCAGGATGTGCAGGTTCGTTACATAGGTAAACTTGTATTATGAGTATTTGTTGTATAGATTATTTCACCACCCAGTTAATAACCCTCTGGTTATTTTTCCTGACCTTCTCCCTCCTCCCACCTACCACCCTGCAAGGCCCCAGTGTGTGTTTTTCCCCTCTACATGTTCACGTGTTCTCCATTTAGCTCCCACGTATAAGCGAGAACTTGTGGCTCCTGTAGTGGCTTGCTGAGGATAATGGCCTCCAGCTCCTTCCATGTCCCTATAAAACACATGATCTCATTCTTTTTTATAAAATGCTCTCAATCTTACTCCCACCTTCCCATCTCCTGGTAGGACCTCCCGCTAGAAGAGTATAAGAAAGCTGTTTGGTAAGGAGGGGCTCTTGTTCAAAGTAAAGTTTTCAGACTTCCAGCCTGCTTGTAAGAGAGAAATACAGATATATGTGCATGGAGCTGACAGACAAGTAACCAGCCTACTGGGTTACCCAACTCAAAGTTAAACAGGAAGCCAACAATATTGCAATAGTCCTGTTAGATTAAATTCCATTGCCAAAGGGAATTTGTTTGATAAAAATTATACATGATTGTCTGCTACACAGTATAACAGGCAACCACCAATTTTCTCTTCTTGTTTTGTGATCCATAGATTTAGCTTTAAAAGGCTTGCTTCTATTTACAAAAATTTTGATTAGAAAACATTTATAAAAACAAGAAAATATACATAGTATATTACAACCAATACTATACAGTCAATATACATAATATATGTTTTATATACATAATATATGTTTTATTAGATAAAGAAAGTGCCAGAAAGGAAATCTAATGCTTGTCACAGGGCCAAATACAGTATCTGAGGATAAAATTTGATGAAAATAGCATTATGAAAATTCACTCTCATTAGATGGTGGCTTTTTTATGTCAGCTTGATAACTTCCCGGAAATAAATGAAGACATTTGAAAAATCAAAGTGATATAATCATATAAGTGATGCCTTATAAAAATTGCTAATGGTACAGCATACCAACTCCAAACTATGACAATATTAACCACATCAGGAGAAAGTAATGAATTATAATAAGTCTGGAGACAAGCAAAGAAGTAATTCATATCTCTGAATCAATTTTGTGGAGCTATTATCTTAATTTTGTGGTATTTTGAATAGAATAAAAAGTACTGAGTAACAAAAGCAAGATATTAATTAACAGAGGTGATTTCTGGGACTTGTTGGTACACATGCTACATTTTCCCTTTTTATTGGAGACTGGAGTGTTACATTTCATTTTTGGAGAAAGTAATCATCTACTTTTCCAAAGCAAGTTAGCAGTCAAATAGAATCTAAATGACAAATACTATTTCTCCTCAAAGGTGGTATCTGCAGACCACACATTTTATGAAAGAAGGATCAAGTCCAAATTATTACAGTTTCTTTATTCACACTGATAGACTATGCCACATGCTGATAGGTGGTTCAAATCAAAAGCTATATAACTAGTTTTGGATTTCCCAAGTTCCTTTATTGCTAATAAGTATCTATTGTTCCTAGACCAAGAATCCCAGCCTATGAAGAAGCTAGTAGATCACTCCCCTCCACGTCACAGAGATGACTCTGGTTTGGTGGAGACAGTGGATTAAATATCTGAGCAGACAGGAGAGGCAGCCTCCAGACACACTCCCTTTCCAGGAGTTTAAGGGCCTGAGACTGAGGAAGAGCTACTAGCACCAGCAGCGATGCCCTGGAGTCAGTTTCATGAAGCTTAGGAACTTTGAGGAATTACTCTCATTCAGGTGATCCTCTGCAACAAAGAACCATGATGTGCAGAGGGGGATGGCACTGTAACTAGAAGAGAATATTGGATACGTTGGCCTTATTATTTAATCTGTTAGTAATCCTAGGGCAGCCTCTAGCCAAAAAAAAAAAGAAATGTCTTAAAGCTTAGCATACTTTATTTGGTATTTCACCTTTCCTGTGGCCTGTCTCCCTAGTCAGTCTAAGTGTTTATCCCGATTTCCCCTTAGAAAAGACATGTGACCACTCTTTGCAACACTTGCTATGTTTATGAAATACAGGCTACAAATTACATATTTCATAAGGAAGAGATACGTTTGTATTAACACGTGATCTTCTGCTTATAATCTATCTCTTAAATCTGGATGTATCTTATTGGCAAAGTGAGTTCATAACTTAAGTTGGTAATGTTTTTTCTGTCTTATCAGTATGTAAAGTGATGGCATATTTTACAATCTTAGGTGTTATAGATTAGATAAAATATGGCACTTAGTAAATGTGAAATATTGGACAAATTTCAGACCCCTACTGCATACAACCTGGAGATCAACACTTAACTAACAATTTCTTAAAGTTTCTTCCACTTTCAAAACCTGTCAGGCTATATACTCGATCTTTAGCAAAAAAGGTATTTGGTAAAGAAATTGAGATACCAATGACAAATGATCTATCAAGGAAACTTAGGTTATTGTTCAAAATTAATAGGCAGGAAATAGTTTAGTTGCAGACAAGATCAGGCTGCCAGAGAGAGAGAGAGAGAGAGAGAGAGAGAGCGAGCCCAGAATAAAACTGCATATACAATATTTAACACGTTTTCATATTTCTTAAAATGCACACACTGCATTACCTGATCTGCTAAAGTGAGTAGAAGCAAACACAATCCTTTTCCATATTACATATTTTAAAGAATTGAGAAGTTATATTTATAATTTATAAATCAAATTAGAAATTTTCTGATTGGAAAAAAAGAAGAAATTAGATGCCCCCCAAAATGCCTGAGAATGCTTCCCTGTGGACACTGACCTGGGGAAAGCCACTTAAGCCATTTCATCTATTGAAGATACCATTATTTTGATCCTGTAAGCTATCTCAAAATTTAAATGTGTTCTGTGTTATGATAAAATGCTCTTTCCCTCTAGCCTTCTGAAACAGTGCACTCAGAAGGCCTGCTAGACACATTACAGGGACACATCAGGCATTCTGCAAGCTGAAGATTCTCCACTTTGATCTCCTAGCAAGCTGACTGTGACACAGTGTCCCCACAGAGTTGAATGCACCGCACAGAAGGGTCTTTTAACTCAAGTGCACACAGGGAAATTTTCATGAGGTTCTTATGAAGTGGTTTGTTTTAGCTCTGAATGGAGGAAAAGAAGTAGAGAGGAAAAGGGGAAACGGTCTTGGGACATAAAGATCCAGTTGGACCTGGTGTGATTTTTATTATTGTAAAGCCTGTTTGAGAAGACTAACCTCAAAGTGTAAGACTGTCTCAATAAAGCACACGAAAAATGGAAGGCAAAAAGTAGCTGGTCTGTAAACACCCCACAAAGCAAATCGCCAGTTGATATTTCCTGAACGAGAATTCTTTGAGTTACAATGGGAACAGCTTCTCGGTATACAAAGAGCATGAGTCTTCTCTTTGGTTCCAACGGAGCTTTGTTATGACTTGTAATGAGCTGAACATTGTAATGCATGTTCTAAAAAAAAAACTGACTATTACTGTGTGTGCAAAAATACAATGCACATGCACCAGGATGTTAACAAAACAGCACCTGCACAAACTGAGATTGCAACTCTATTCTCAGCTTATCTTTGCTTTTCACTCACTGGGATCATTTCTGTTTCAATGGGAAGGAAAGTCACACACGCAAGCAGAATTCATACATTAAACTGGAGCTACCACTTTTATATGAATCAGAGCTCAGTAAACAAAACAAAAATCTGAAAAATTTTAAGTCCAAATATTATCTGTCAGATAAATACAATAAGCTTCCACAATGACAATGTTAATAGCAACAGATGATAAGTAACCCAGGCTTTTCAACTTGAGGTTGGAATTTAAGAGAGGCGCTACACAATTAAAGGCTATTTAAATTTTTTAAGTTAACTATACACAGAAAAAGTAATTATTCAAACTTTAAAGCTGTCTTTAAAAATAGTATCATTAATAGAGTTATAGAAATTAACATACAGGTGGGTGAAAATACATAAATAGCAAAAAATGATTATATTTATTCGTTCTTTAAAAATGTCAATAGTTAACATAGTTCTCTAAATCTAATCCCTCACCTGTTCATGGTACACAAGTGACAGATTTGCTGATTAATTGAGAATAGATAACCCAGGTAAACAATAAAAACCATGAAAACTAACAAATAGTGAATATTTACATTCCCCAGAAATGCCATGCCTTATGCTAAATACTTTATATTTTTATTTAGCCCTTCAACGCTTTGCTAGGTAGGTAGGTACTTGTTATGCTTCGAATTTAGCAGATCAACCTCAGGGTTCAAGTTGATGAACCTTGGCTCTGTCACATAGTTAGTAAGTAGCAGAGCTGGGCACTGTTGCATTGCACTGCTTCTCCCAGGCCTAGTCATCACATGTTTCTCAGTTGCAATACCTACAATTGGAAAAGGCCAAAATGACATGGAAGATGCTGTTATTTGGGCAAATGTACATTTTTTATATGTGGGAAGTGACAGCGCTTTCTACAGTAAGGCCAGTTGAAAGTGAAGCGTGCGTATCGCTAATCTGAATCACTGAAATATTACAAACTGAAGACTTCGAATAACCAAAGAACTTCAGATTAGAAAGAGTCTTAGAGGGCATCATATCCTACCCAACATAGGGGCTCTGTCCAGTGCATTCCTGACAGATGGCTACACTAAAACACTTCCAGTGATGGGGCATTCACCACCCACCAGGCAGCTCATTCCAATTTTGAATGACTTGAATTTTTAGAAAGGGCATGTCACTACATGGAGCCAAAACTCAGAGCTGCTATCAGTTCAAGTAATTACTTTTCTGCAAGCTGTATCACTGGATCATTGAAGGAACTACTGTCTCATTGTAAAATGTGGAAAGTGAAGTGCATACAAGGGGCAGCATACTTAATTGCATAAGTGGCACGTCCATGTTTGGATCTCTTTCTTAGCTGTGTCAACACCAGTAAAATCCAATGGCAAGCCTGGATTATACTGCAGAACCCCAAATAAAATTTACCAGCAAACCAAGGGCATTCCACATCACATAATTATTGCATTTTGTTGTATCAGCTTCATGTCTGTTGTGTGGGTAAAGACATACCAAATCTCCAATGGAAGCAAGATTCAGAACTGGGCACGGGAGCAGCAAACATGCAATAGGTCTGTGAACAGGTAATTGCCACTAAAAACCCTCTGAGTGAGGCGCGAAGGAGGACATGAGCTATAATGCACATGTGTAGTGTGAAATGGAGGACACACAGACAGCCGACGGGTGACTGTGGCTCCTCACACTGCCAGCTTGCCTCAGAGAGCAGAGCTGCTGATAGAGCAAGGCATGGTGCCCATTGCACATGCCCACTCTGCACATCCAACCAAAGAGACTAAAATTCTGGGAAAATATTTGTTCTCAAAGCAAACAGAATCAGTATACACGTTAATCTGTTCTATAGATACACAGTGCCGCCTCTTAACCAAATGCCCTACTCTTGAGCAGCTCACTGCACTCTGTAACCAAACAGGAGACTGTAACTCCTTCATTCCTAGTGAGGAGTGCAAGGTTTGCTCATATTGCCTAATGTTTTATATATATTGTGTCTAAAATTAAAAT
Source organism: Cacajao melanocephalus (assembly GCA_963573385.1). Classification (NCBI taxonomy): domain Eukaryota; kingdom Metazoa; phylum Chordata; class Mammalia; order Primates; family Pitheciidae; genus Cacajao; species Cacajao melanocephalus. The sequence goes on from CAUYLG010035098.1 coordinate 7,801, forward strand.
CCAAGCATGACTCAGGCTTGACAGTATTCTAAATTAAAGCTACATCAAAAGAGCTTCTGAGTCTGCTTCTAAGCCAGGGTCATGAATTGACACTTTGCTGCTAACTTCTTCTGCCTCAGTCTCTAAGAGAAGCTCTAGCTGGCCTCCAGACTTGGCACAATTCTGTGATGTCTCTCTGACTTGAAAATCTATTGTTAAAAACAAACTTCTTAACAGGTTGACTGATATTTATGAGCATTCATAGATATCCAATGTCTTCTGATATTAACTTTATTGAGTTTTTAACTCAAAAGTTATGTAAAATGCATGTTCATTTCTTTTTGCATTTCAATCTATTTTTAAAATAGTTCAAAGTATTTGAATTTCAAAATAAGCTGTCACCTATTACAAGGTATCCCAAAAGTCTTAGTGCAGTTTTGAGCTTTCATAACTTAGGAAGAAACAAATGCTATGAACTTCCAAAGAGCACCATTTGTCATATTTATAGTTACCTTTCCTCTAGGCTAATGCAGTCTTGTGAATTTTTCAAAATCTGTTTTTAGCTTTTTCCAGTGTCTCTTACTGAAAATGGTACACACTGACTAGAAAAATAAAATGAAAAAAATCAGTCAAGACTCATAAAATTGCATACACCTTAAAAAATATAAATAATTACTATTTTAAGAGACACTTGAACAAGGTGGTACATCCATACTTCTGAAGTCATTAAAGCTTAAAAATGAACTAAGGCTTTTTTAAGACTCTGTAGAATGTTCCAGTTCTGGAGCCCTGCAGAGACAGCCTATGTCATGTGGGAATATAGCAACCCAAAGGCCATCTCCGTATTTATGCTTCTTTGCTCCCTGCCTGACAATGAACAAGCATCATGTAGAAAGAGGACCCCACTCTTTAAGATGTCATTTCCACTTTGTGAATGCATAAATTAAGGGTGGAGAAGTTTCAAAAAGAGTATCTTCTCCAGGTCAAACCCTGGGCTCTCTGCCCCATGGTACATGATTAAAATTTAGAGGGCAACATTTCACCCACCACATCACTATAGAATCGAATGATAATAAAGACAGAAGAGATCTTCTTACTTGAGCACTCAAAGTCAAAGCTTACAAAGAGTCTGCTTGAAGAAATTTGGGCATACGTGCAGAATTCATCCATTCTTTCTACTCTCAAGGGTAGAGAACTATAAGAAAGTTGAATGTTGTGTTCTAGTTTTTGTTTCCCTTCTTTAGGCCCCTTTTCTGCCTCCCACCTTCCCAATTCCTCAAAGAGACATGAGTGTTACCACCACAGAAAAATCAAACTAGACTGTGAGAAAGCCAGAGAACTCTTTTATCACTCAGCCAGCAAGAAATAGTCAAGCAGAAAATCATCTTCCAGTCTAGCCACATTGACTCATTTTATGAATCAGAAAAATAAAAGGAAGAACATTTAATCACACTGCGTTTTAACAATCTTGTTATAAAAGTGTGAGCTGGAACTTAAGCATTGCCCTCTCAAAAGAGTACAGTGCCAAAGACGCTACAGAGATAGCTTATGTTAACCACACAGACTGTAACCTAGTTACAGGTAGGGACCACATTATTCATTGTCCAATCACTAGCACAGAACTAGCACTTGGACTATAATCAGCAAATGTTTGTTTCACAAAATGTAGCTATCAGGACACTATAAATTCTCATATTATAAAAAGCTATTAGAGTATGTTAACCTTCTGCTTCCCGTCTATTCTGGATTGGAAAAAAAAAAGTCTTTTTAGAGTAAAGGGGTAATACTGTATTCTAATTTTGATGGAAAGAACAAATTCCAGGCAAGAATTGCAATCGTTCTGGTTTGAATTTTTAGAGGAGGAGGAGGAAGGGGCAAGTGGAAGACAAAGTGCACCAAAACAAGAAAGAAACCTAGAAAATAGCACTGAATACTGAGAGACACAGAAGAGGACACAAAGAGATGGCAGTGGGACTGGGACTTGGAACCACTTTCTGTACATGCTGTTTTAAGTATTAATTTTTATGTACATGGCATATAAGATCCTCATCCACCATCTACGTAAAAGATTGGGGTGCCAAACAGGACTGCCCCATGTGGGCTTTGTTTCCAAGTCAACTTTCTCACAAGTGTCTCTGTTTTCTGACAAATGAAAGGAACAAGTTCATTGGAACAAGGAGTGTGTACTGTGTCTATTTGCCGTTGGCTGGTTTGCTTCCTTCGGGGACTTCACGAAGAAGCAGCATTTGGGCAGGAGGGAAAGAGCTTTGGAGATGTCAGAAAGCACTAGTTAAAAAGCTTCAAACTGGGTCCTGCTGGTGTGTAACTGCTGTGGAAGAAAACGCTTGAAAACAAGACATGCATTTTTAATAAATAGAGACCTAAAGAGTTATTTTTATTTGATCTGAACCCGACATTATTCTGTGTTTCTAAATTCCTTTGGAAACACTAGAATTTTCAATTCCCATGTCATCTTCAGAGTGCTTTCAGGAATGTGAATTTGTGCAATTATCTTTTGGATGAATGGAAAGTAAAGGTAATCTTTCCTTGAAGGATAACCCTTGCTCAGCCTTAAATATACAAGAAAGGCTTCATTTGTCACTTTCTTTATCTGACACACTGAAACTATACCAGTAATTGTTTAGACCTCTTGCAGAGATTCTCTCCTCCCTATTTTGTATCAGAACTTTGTATAAATGTTTCTTACGTGAATTTTAAATTGATCGGTATTTAACTAGGTAAACTGGAGACTTCTTTGTCTGCAATTCTCTCCCAGTCTTTTGCTCATAAATCAAGGAATTGAATGGACTTAAAGACTTCCCATCATTTTATAGATGATGAAACTGAGACCCAGAATGTCTGATATTTGTGCAGGACCATCTTGGCTGTTCTGCAGACCCAAAACACACCAATTCTTCAGGCCTTCCACTGTTTCTTCTGTTCAATAATAAAACATACACCATCAAAATTAGCTGCTGCTTTTAGAGGCACACTGCTAGATGCTTTAAACATATTAAGTATTTTTCTTTATTATCTCCTTACAAGATAATTATTATTCTCTTCAGTTAGATAAGAAACCTGAGAAAGAAAGCTAATAAGAATCAAAAAAAGTGGCATAACTCACCCAATGTTACAAAGCTGGAAAGTGGCAAAACCTGAACCAGAACACAGCTCAGACTGACCCCAAAACCAGAATAGCTAAGCTAACATATCCCTGAAACTCAAAATAAAATGAAAACCTGAATATGAGAATAAAAATAGAGGCTGGGTGTGGTGGCTCACGCCTGTAATCCCAGCACTTTGGGAAGCCAAGCCAGGCGGATCACCTGAGGTCGGGAGTTCAAGACCAGCCTGACCAACATGGAGAAACCCCATGTCTACTAAAAATACAAAATAATCAGCCAGGTTTGGTGGCACATGCCTGTAATTCCAGCTGCCCAGGAGGCTGAGGCAGGAGAATCGCTTGAACCTTGGAGGCAGAGGTTGCCGTGAGCCGAGATCATGCCGCTGCACTCCAGCCTGGGCAGCAAGAGTGAAACTGTCTTAAAAAAGAAAGAAAATAGAAATAGAGGCACATGTCTCCTTGGGTACCATAACAACAACAACAAAAGAGAAAATCAGACTGTTTAATGAACTAATGGGAAGAAATCCAACCTGGACACTGGAGTCCCAACCAGCTCCATAAATCACCTGAGGAAATATTGGTAAAATTCAGCCTCACTGACCTTTGGAGTCATGTTCCCTAAGGTCAGTATGAATGCTACCTGCTCCACCTCCTTCACCAGGCCACTGAGAGGATCAAATGAGAAAGATAAATATGAAGAGGCTTCCAAATATTTATCAGAGAATTATAATTTTAAATTCTAAGCCTCACTGGAAAGGGTCTCAAGATTCCACATTCTTCTTTATCAATTGCAGAAATAAATAGATGGATGAATTAATACCAAAATTAAAATGAACACTTCTCCACCACGTTGCTTAGGGGAAAAATTACAGAAAAAATTTGCTTCTCTGATTTGAGAATCCTCTTGCTATTCATATCAGGGCAAGAAACACTGAAAGCAAATGAGGGTATACTTGGTTGATGAGTGTGCTCCCCCAGTCATATCTACCTAGAACCTCAGGATGTGACTTGATTAGGAGACGGTGCATTTATGGATGTAATTAGTTAGAGATCTCAAGATGAAATCATTCTTGGATTCAGGGGGATGATTTCCCTAAAACCAGTGCCTGGTGTTCTTATAAGAAGAGGGGAGGACACAGAGACACACGGAAAAGGAGGCCACGTGAAGGTGGAGGCAGGGATTGCAGCAATGCTGCAGCAAGTCCGGGAACACCAGGAGCCACCAGAAGCTGGAAGAGGCAAGAGATTCTCTCCTAGAAACCTCAGGGCGCACATGACTCTGCTACCACCTTGATTTCAGACTTCTGGCCTCTACAACTGTGAGAGAACAAATTTCTGTTGTCTCAAACCACCTAGATTGTAGCTGTTTGTTCCAGCCCTAGGAAACAAGTAAAAAAGGTAACGTGCCTTCATCGATTATGTTCTCAAGTCACCAGGTAGGTGGCTTCTCCACACGCATCCTCAGATGCTCTCCTGCATGGGTGAGGCGCCTTGGACAGCTCTGTACCAGTTGTTTACAGGCAATTTCCACTCCAATTGATCAGGGCTCAGCCGCTAAATAGGATAAATATCTCAAATATCCCCCCAGCTCACAGGTATTATAGGGAAGCAGTATTCAGTTGTAAATATATGATTCAGTCTAGCTGCTTATCTATTATTATGTTTGATATAATTTTGTGTTCGGAGCTTTTCATGAATAGACTGATGCTGGATGGAACTAGAAGCTCATCTGAGTCAAGAATGAAAATGTTGGTGATAAAAATTGCACATTATAGATTTGGGCACATCTTATGGTCTCAACAGAAAAGGTCCCCGGGGATGATAATTACTTTTACTTTTCACCTTTGCTACAAAAAGAATATAAAAGACAGGAAATGGGAAAAAGCTGCTTCAGCTTATTAAAAAAGAGATGGTGTGCGTATTTTTTAAAACTCTGTTTACACATTAAGGAGCCTGAGATCACCACCATGGTCAAAAGGTACTAGGACTCTGCACAGAAGACCCTCAATTAATATCTGATGGAAGGACAAACAATAAATGATTTTCACACATATCTTACCTTAGTAAAATCACTGTAGGATATGCTAGAGTGTATGATCATACAGACTGAAATATTTGGTAAATTATAAAACACTGATTTGTATAGAGGGCAGTGGGAGGTGGACATTTCTTAGGCAGGGTCAGCTCCAAGAATACCCTGCTCTTCTTCCCTTTTCTTCCTAATTCCTCCTATGTCACCGGTATTAACAACATCTTAACTAGACAGATTAAAAAGCTAAATAACCATAAGGGGGCTGTTGAGGAGAAGCCTACAGCTTAGCTGTAATGAAATTATAATGTTTAATACTCTTCACCTCACTGATCCTGTGAATATACCCTAAGGTCCCACCCCCACATATGTCTTCCCCAGCAATCATGAAGGCAAAAGAATAGAAACAGGTGTTCCCCATGAATGCCTGGACCCCGAGGGCACCACCTGTGTCCACATAAATCCAACACAAACAGTATCCAGCTCAGCTGTGAGCAAGGTTATAGGACTCATCACACTCCCCTGCCAAGGCTGGAAAATGAGGACAGGTAATTTGGCTCTTTTAAGCATCAGAGATACACTGCCAAATACGTCGAAAGGGACAAAATTCTCTTCCTTCTTGAAATTCTTAGGGAAAGAAGTAGAAGTCAGCCAACACAAAATGAAACTTCTTAAAGTGCATTAAAAATATCAGGCTGGGCATATGGCTCGTGCCTGTAGTCCCAGGACTTTGGGAGGCCAAGTCAGGAAGATCGCCTGAGCCCTGGGCAGCATACTGAGACTCTCTCTCTACAAAAAAATTAAAAATATTAGCTGGGTGTGGTGGTACACGCCTGTTGTCCCACCTACTCAAGAGCCTGAGGTAGGAGGATAACTTGATCCCGGGAGGATGAGGCTTCAGTGAGCCGTGATTGTGCTACTGCATTCCAGCCTGGGTGACAGAGCAAGATCCTGTCTCAAATATACATATATCAATAATCAGAGTACACATAGCTTCATTTTACCACGTGGCTCATTCACAAGAATATGCCGAATTATACTCATCAGAAATTGAGGACACTATCAGCTCCAGAAATGGCCATACCAAGTTGCTGGTTGGGAGTCCTGTATTCACAGGCCCTTTTGTCCCAAGGGTTGGTGGTAAAGCTCCCATTCCTTGGCAACAGAACTACAGGAGAAATGGCTGGACAAGTGTAGCTTGTATTTCTAGCTTCGGTAAGGGAACCCCATTTGAAGATATACCAAATCTTCTTTTCTTAACACATCTGGCAGCCTGAAGCAGCAAAGCATGTGGATATCTAAGAGCTGGGAGACATTCAGGGAAGACAGGGCTAGTGGAGCCACAGGGTGAAGTGTCTGATCTGCTCCAAGACCCTTCTCAGTACCAACCAAAGCTATTTCTCCTCCCAAAGCAATCGCACGTGATTAAAATGCCATATTCTTCACAATGTTCTGGAGAGTCACATTTACTGTGACTCTTAGAGATTTTGCCTTTAATGGACAAAAGTGAGACCTATTGTATCCCAGGCCGCCTGCTGAATGGTTGCTTTGGGGCTGCAAATCTAAGAACTTGCAGGGGGCGGGGGGAATGGTTGCCATACTTTCCTATGTTGAAAATACACTGCCAAGCTAGATGTGCCAAAAGAGGCATTTGGAAATGACACGCTAAGAACCAGAGAGCCTTCCTGAGAACAGTCAGTGTCAGAATCGCTGGATTCAGGCTACTATGAGTTACAGTTACAGTTTCCCCAGGACAGTGTTTCTTGGGCAATATGTCAGATCTTTGGTATTTTTGAATGATGGATGTTATTGACATAACACTGGACCCAACACCTAGGCCTCATCAGCCCCACTGTTAATAATTTGCGAATGCTTTATGGTCTTTAGGCATATAAAGGTGCACCCTCAGGCACACTGTCTCTGTACACATCACGCCTTCAGTGCACAATTGTCAGAGTGTGTGGGAAGTTCCTGGGGCCTCTCCCCCAAATGCTGTGTGAGAAAATAAGATCTGGTATCATAATTTTTTTTTAAAAGAATGTCCAGGCTGGGCACAGCGGCTCACGCCTGTAATCCCAGCACTTTGGGAGGTCGACGCAGGCAGATTACCTGAGGTCAGGAGTTCGAAACCAGCCTGGCCAACATGGTGAAACCTCATCTTTACTAAGAGTACAAAAATTAGCCAGGTATGGTGGTGGGCACCTATAATCCCAGCTACTTGGGAAGCTGAGGCAGGAGAATCAATTGAACCCGGGAAGCGGAGGTTTCAATGAGCTGAGATAGTGCCATTGAACTCCAGCCTGGGTGACAAGAGTGAGATTTCATCTCAAAAAAAAAAATAACACCCAAACTGTAGATCCCTTTTAAAATTTTATTGTGGTGGTTCAAATCTGTCTAGGGTGTATAATACTTAATGTACTTTGTTCATTAAATTAGCTTAACTGAAAAATAATTCATTTAGATACAGGCAAGGATCCATTTTATAAATTTACAAAATCCCCTTAAAATATGAATAGTCTAGGTCTGCTTTGTTCCTACAGTTTTACCTTAACAGTTAAAATATCATTTTTCATTCCCCATGGGTTTTCAGATATTTCTTTCCCATAACCAGGATATCAGCACATAGAACAAACAGGTCAATGGTTTCCAAACTGATTTCTAGCTGCACTTTTTTTTTTTGAGGTAGAGTTTTGCTCTTGTCACCCAGGCTGGAGTGCAATGGTGTGATCTCAGCTCACTGCAACCTCTGCCTCACAGGTTCAAGCAACTCTCCTGCCTAAGCCTTCCAACTAGCTGGGATTACAGCCATCCGCCACTATGCTCATGTAATTGTTTCTATATTTATAGTACAGACAGGATTTCATCACATTGCCCAGGCTGGTTTCGAACTCTTGACCTCAAGTGATCTGCCTGCCTCAGCCTCCCAAAGTGCTAGGATTACAGATGTGAGCCACCAAGCCTGGCCTAGCTGCACTTTTATGCAAATAGGATGCATGGATGATAATTCCAGTTGCACAGGAATGTTACTTTGCAAAATGTCTACAGATTTAAAAAGTAAAAGGAAAAAAAATGCTTGCCAAAGAGTCATTGAAAATTGCAGAAATTAAATGCACAAGACACAATTCAAGACATTTAATATAATCAAATGGCAGTGGGGTTTGCCTACCCCACTGCCACAGACTAATGGCTCAAATTCCTGCTTTGCAAATCCGATTTCTTGCTCAGAATGTTGCTCATAATTGACTTCTGGGCCCAGATGCCCATTCAGATGTAGGAAATAGCTATTGTTGATATTTTGATGCCAAAAAGGGTCTGTCAGATTTTTCTTTCCTGTAACCACTCACTTTCTCTTTACCTCTTGTCACATTCTGCGCGCTCCCCCCGCCCCGCCCATCTTCTGCTCATTTTACCCACATTAAAGCTGTAAGTAAATAAATGACAGGCTGTGGCCTATCATCAGGTGACAGATCATCCTGCCTGGGCTCTGAAGAACGGAGACGTTGTCATCTGTCTAGTCCCCCTCACATTCCCTGTCAGCCTCACCGCATCCGGGTGGCATGTCACAGTCATCAGAGCAAGATGAATACAGTCATGTAAACATCAGCCTGGGAGCCGAGTCAATCAAACATGGGACTCTAACTGCAACAGAAGCCCTTCGCTGCCAGAAAAGAAAAGCACTCAGAGAGAAAGAAACGCCTTTCAGTGGCCTGCTTCTGCTTCCACTGCTGCTACTTATTTCTTAATTGAATTTAACAGGTTGTGGGTTTTGTTGTTTGTTCTTTTCCAAGCTGAAAGGGAAAAGTCATATTTTTCCCCCATCAAGAGTAGGGGACTTAATACAGATCTCACTGCTTTAGAGCTGATCAATAGTTACTGGATTTGCCCAATCAGCCAAAGCAGAGGCAAATCAAAGCCACGGCCCACAAGGGCTCTTACAGAGCTTTATAGCCTCCACCAAGATGAAAGTGAGGCAAGCTGCGAGAAATGACAACAAAGGAGATGATGAAACGTCTCCTCGCTGAGCTCAAGTGGCATTTGGAAGAATAATTTGGAGGGCTGTTCCAAAATAAATAATGAACCATGTATTAAAATAAACAAAGTCATAAAAATGTCAGGAGGAACGCCAGAATAATAATGACTTCCCAGTGCAAGAGAAAATTCAAAGGAGGATAATGCAACATCTTCCCAAATGGAAGCAGCCAGGGCCCTCCGTCCCCATGGGCTTTCCATCTCCTTCTGGAGACGATTTGAGAAGCTTTTGGAGCTGCCATTTTAGAAGGTACATAAGAAGAAAAAGTGAATGGATCGTTCCTTTGTTCTGTTAAAAAAGTCATTGTCAACCCCCACGTAGCTTTCTCGTGTATTTGCAGTGCATGTGGAAAGACTCATATGAGGAGGGCACCTTCCGCTGAGATTTCCTGAACACCCTGACACTCACCTTGGGAGCAGCTACTGGCAAAATGGAAGGTGAGGCCCTTTGGCTAAGCATTGCTGATTTCTGAAAACGGAGGAGTTTTGTTATTTCTCTATCAAAAGGACTTATGTCACTATCCAGCGGCCTAAAGCACCAGAGCAATAGTGCCAGTGACACCAGAATTATCTCAAACCCCAGGGATTCTGAGACAATGACACTTGCAGAGTCTATACGTAGCATCAAACTAAAAGCTACTGAACACTGAGTTGATATCCTTATGCTCCTTAATCTACCACTGAAGATTCTGAAAGTCCTGGTCCCAGCCTAAATTTTCAGCCATATTTCTTCTTCTTTTATTACTCCCCATTTACCCTATTCTTTCTTTTTCTTTTTAAGATGAAGTTTCACTCTTGTTGCCCAGGCTGGAGTACAATGGCGCAATCTTGGATCACTGCAATCTCCATCTCCAAGGTTCAAGAAATTCTCCTGCCTGAGCCTCCCAGGTAGCTGGGATTACAGGCGCCCACCACCATGCCTGGCTAATTTTTGTATTTTTGGTAGAGACGGGGTTTTGCCACGTTATACAGGCTGGTCTCAAACTCCTGATCTCAGGTGATCCAACTGCCTTGGCCTCCCAAAGTGCTGGGATTACAGGCCTGAGTCACGGCACCCGGCCTACACCATTTTTAGGAAACTACATTACTATCATTGGCCTGTACTTTCCCGTATATGGGGTATTGCTTTTATTACCCCCATCCCTGGAATATGTCTCATCCTTCCATGTATCAATCAAACATACAACTGGCCTAGAAATTCTATCTGTAGACATTCATCAACAAGAAAACAAATTTCCTTCAAGATACTCTTTTCAGTATGTTTATAATAAAAAAAAATAGCAATCCCAAATTCCCAACATTCTATAATACTTAAATAAATTAGACTTCAAATATTTTTATATAAATTATAATATACTATAATAAATTATAATACATCCATATACAATGATGTAATATTCAGGCAATAAAAAAATACCATAAATTAATACTGATTCTTACAAAATAATATTCATGATATAAATTGTTTGATGGAGAAAAATAAGCTACAGAACCAACCTGTACAAATGATTTTGCTTATATAAAAAGCAACATACCCAAATCTGTATATATTCAGTTATATCCATATTCATAATTGTATTGAGAGTATAGAAATACACACCAATGTATACAGGTGTTATTTATGGATCAAGAAATTATTTTGTGCATATGCATGCAGTTATCTATATTTTAAACCTTTCGAAAGTAAACATGAATTGCCCCAATATAGAAAATAATTTTAATGTAAACATTCTGCAAACTCTAGCTCAAATACTTTTCTTCCCACACAAAGCTTTTCCTAAAACTTCATCAGTAAGTTCTTCTTTTTCTGAACTCTGTTTCTATTTTATGTTGTTCAAATTCTATCTTGGGTTAAATATATTTGTGTATTGTTAAAATATAAACTGCATGAGAGTAGGAGTCCTGTCTAATTTATTCTTGCATGTAAACTTGTAGCAAATGTTTAACAAATATGCATTTTATGAATCAATATTGTGTGCCTAATTAGTAATTCTAAAATTTAGCTGCATATCAGAATTACTTTGAAAGTGTTTTAAAAGCACAGAGTCCTGGGCCTATCAATGCTTTTAGGTCAGGGGTGAAGAATTATGGTCCTACAGCTCCTCCTGGACAATTCCCAGTTTAATCTAGGATTCTCCTTCCTCCAGGCATGCTCATGCTACCTTGTCCACATGCTTGGGCTTTGGGTTGTTAACGCCCTGAATTAATTCCTGCCCTTGCAAAAGTGTATAAATAATCATTAACTGATCAGACTTAATAATCAAAGTGCCTGGAATATTACAAATGTTTGAACAAATGTTTGTTAAATGAATGGTTATATTCTCCCATCATGTTCCTGATCATCAGAGCTTGCACTTGGGACTTCCACCAGAGTTCTCTAATTGCCTTGAATTCCTCCTTTTCTGTCTCCCCAACACCCACCTAATTTTCTTGAGAGCTGATTCACCTCTTAGCCTGATCATAATATTTTTGTAAGTACAGATTTTTCAGCCAGGTTGGCACAGGAAAATTAGCTGTGCACAAGAAGGAAGCTTTGAGGTCAACATCACAAGTTCTTGGGTGGGTGACGGGATCTGGGGTTGGGTATTTAGCAATGGGATCAATCCATAATCTGAGACATGAGTCAGGGGCAGTTAGGAGCAGTGAAAATCATGATCTGGTGGTAGAGAGATGGGAGGAGATGGAAATCTAAACAAGGATATTCTAACAGCATTAACTCAGGTAGAGAGCTGCACATTGGGTACATGGCAATTCCATCTAGAAAATTTAAGTAGGGAGACGGTTCAAAGAATTCGTCCATATACCTTCTCTACCCAATACAAAGCATAGCTGTTTGTCACTGTCATTTAGTGTCACTGTTCCTTATCAGCTTTGTTCTTCACTCATCTTCACTAAATTTTCACTTGCCTGGTCCTGAATCCCAGGCTCTCTTCAATCCTTTGGCATTTATTAGTCAGTCCAGTCCTAGGAGTCACTATATGTATCTGACCAAAGAAAAGATTGGGGTAGAAGGGGCTGATGGGAAGAGAAACAAAACAGGAAATTGAACATGAATTGGCCCTTCAGACTACTGCATTGCTGTAAACCACCCTTCACCTGTGCAATCATTATACTGAAACAATATAGCACACACAGTATCATCTACTGCAATGTGATCAAACTGCAAATCATTCTCTGCAGAGGTCAAAGTTACCTTTTCTGGGTACTCATGAATTGTAGGTTTTGAAAGCCCATTGGCAAGCACTGAGAACTGTTGCTTCAAGTTTTCTATTTGAAACCAATATATGTGGCAAAAATACATTCCAATTTTTATTTTTAGTAACAATGAAGAGATAATTTGGTAATTGGAATGTGTGTAGATGTGTGCTAATATCACCACCACACTTTTGACTTTCCAAATGTGCCCTGCTTTTAATTGAAATAAAACAACTATCAGATGCTTCGGAAATCACTTTAGAATAATTTTGAAGACATTTCTTTATAGAAAAAAATGTGTCTCATTACCATATGATTTAAGTATTTAAAAATAAAAAAAAACAAAGTCTAGTAACTTTTAGGGAAATTAAGTAATTTCAGTTTTGAGAGCGTCTTTCTCCATAAGCTAGTTATCTGAAAAATACAATTGCATAAACCACCATTCTGGGTACTTTTTCTTTTGTATGCTTAATTGACTAAAGGATGTAAGTTTTTCCCTATATTTTCCATACATTTACCTTGAATTATCATTTGATGCCTCTTATTCCAGACCTCTCTCTTTTTGAGCATCTGGTCTGTGACCCTACGTCTCAGTTTTGTTTCTGAACTCTCTCTAGAGATCTGACATTCAGATTTTCAGAGTAAACAAACTAATACTTTTTTTTCTGTTCATGAATTGTATTTTATAAAAATCTTGAATTTTCTCAAATTTGTCTACCACCCTTCCCTTTCCCTTACCAAGACAGAAAATATGAGGAATCCAAGGAAACAACATCCATATTAATTAAAAATTTAGATTTCCTCCTTCTCAGGTGAAAAGACAGGCACACAGGAAAGCATCTTTTCAACCTTTACTACATGCATGGCAAGAGGCAGGTGCAGAGGGACTGTGCACACACAACCAAGGCAATGGTGGTGGGAGTGTGAGAGGGAGACAGAGACAGAGAGATGGGAGGGAGAGAGAGAGACAGAAGAGAGAAGGAGAATGAGAACAATGAAGAAAAAGAATGTAGCATACATATGAACACCAAAACAGAAGTGAAAAAATATGCCATTTAAGAGTGTACACTCTAAGGTCTGAATTCTGAAAGAATGAAGTCCAAGGGACTTTGGTGGTCAGTGAGATGGTATCTGTGCTATTACAGAGGGTCCAGTTTTATCTTTTCACAAATATGTTTCTTTCTCCTGCCCATTCTCACATATACACACACACACACTCCCCAAGACACACATACACATACATTCACACACACCATACACATATAGGTGCATACAGTCACATATATGCACATTCACACACAAATATATGCACACATTCACACCAACACAGACACGTACATATACACGTTTCACACACACACACAGACTCTCACTTTCACACAAACCTACAAGTTAACATACAGATACATACATATATACATATGCACACACAGTTATACATACACACACTCACACACATCTACACACTCACACATATATACATGTTCACACACACATACATACATTCACACAAATACACATTCATACATTCATGTACAAAGACTTACACAAACTCCCAAACACATGCATATACACATTCACACATATGCACACATTTACACACACGTACACTAACACACATGTACACATACATGCATACCCACACATACACTCACACACCTGGGTAACAATTTAAGAAGAGCAGAGTGCACCCCCTGCACCTGGTCCACTTCTCCCAAGATGGCGAACAAGTTGGCAGGAGGAAACTTTTAGATCTAAGAGTCTGCTGCTTTGAGAAAATCTATTATACAAAAATACAACCACACAGCACATATACATGGGAGTGTTCAATGACTCAACCCAACAATTCTTCATAGGTTAGAAGGATCTCTTGCAAGATTTTTCTAAGTAGTGAATACCATTAAATCATTTGAAATAACATATAATCTATAAATAAATGTTACAAAACGAATCCCAACATTATAAATTCAGTGATTGCTCTCCAGATTTTGGGGGCACCTTCCCTTTCAAACCATATTTTTTTGTCATTTTATACAAAACTATGAAAAAAATTAACTCCCATGGGCATCACACATAGTCTTATAAAGATTCTCAAATGTTGGTTCTGGATAATTACTTTGGCTCTAATCTGCTATATTTCTCTTTCACTTTTAGCTAGCATAAAGTTATAAAAATTCACTCTGAAAATTAAAATAGTTAATAAAGAAAATTTTAAGGAACTTTCATAAGGAACAATATACATATCCCTACAATAAGCCCCTGAATGAATAACGTTATCAGAGTTATTTAGGGTTAAAAAATTAATTAACCTAAATTTTCAAATTAAATCCTAAAAACCGTGGATGATGCCTTTCATGTTGGCATGCAAAATTGAGCCTGTATCTGTTTCCATTCAAAAGTTCCATCAATGAGCACTTTCAGTTGGCTTGCCCCATAAGTAATTCAGAAGGTAGAACAGCAAAAAAAGATAAGAGGGTTCATTAAGTGATTAAAGTCACTGGAATTGATAATTTTTTATAGCAAAAGATTTCACAAAGAAAATGCGACTGTAGGGAAGTTTGGATTAATTTTTTTTTTTTTTTTTTACTTTGGGGGAAAGGGAGAGAGTACAGTTAAATTAATGGAGGTTCACAAATAGTGTGGGAAGCCAAGATTCTAATTTATATGAAGCTCTTCAAGGCCTCATAGGGGTCATGATAAACATGATTTGGAAGCTAATCATTTGATTTGAGTTGACCAGAATTAACTTGCTAGAACAAAGAAGGGAGACTGAGGCTTCTCCAGCTTCTGCTTGGGTGGGGAGCTTGTACCATGATTTGAATGAGTTATGCATAGACTGAGAATGCTCTTTGAACTTGACAAAAGGCATCTTCACACAAGTGCCCACCCAGCCAACTTATTCATGCTTCCAAAGTCTTATAACCATGGGTGAGAGAGAGCCCTGCTACACCAGCACTGCAAGGGATGAGGACAGCATCTGTTCAGGGGAGAGAAGCAGTCAGTGACTCCTGCAACAAGAGGCAAAGGACTAGACGAGCACCTCAGCATCTCAATCTTCACCAAACCATGAGAAAATTCTCAGTGCCTCAGAGCTTCCACCTTCTTTTCTTAAAGAAGCCTATAACTTTACAGATATTTCCCAACATATTTCGAGGAACCCTTCAGGAGTTCTATGAGTCATGCATCAGGCCTGTCTTCTACACACATCTGTGGTTGGCCAAGTCAGGGCTATGCTGCCTTAGAATGCAGAGTTTCCCAAGAAGGCTGGGCTGCACTGGAATTCTTCCCTCACTGCCTGAGGCACTGTCATCACCTATGAATAAGTGAAGAGAGACTAGAACATTATTATCTGTATGTGATCAACTCACCTCATAATACACTCCAAGGCCATGGTGAGTCAGAACACCACGGCAGCTTGCTGCTAGTGAGCTTGATAATACAGATCCGTATCACCACTTTTGTAAAACAAGAAGTGCATTTCCTCCACTGCAATTAGGAATTAGGATAGGAGAACCAGAAAACACTGCTCAAGCCTCCAAACTTTACAGAAAACTTACTAATGAAATAATTTTGTCCCTAGGGTTTAAAATGCTGTTAGAATGGCTAATCCAGAAGAATTTTATTTTTGAGTCATCACACTGTACCTAGTACTATCACTTTCCTACAATTGGTGGGGGGTGAGATACACACACACACACACACACACACATACACACACATATATGTATTTCTACATACATATATCAAAAATATATATGGAAATATATATATGGAAATATATACATATATATGGAATACAAATATATATATGGACATATATATGGATATATATGGAAATACATACATATGGAAAATATATATTTCCCATATATATAAGAAATACATATGTATTCCATATATATATATTTATATATATATTCCATATATATATATGGAATACATATATATATATATTCCATATATATATATATGGAATACATATATATATATATCTCCATATATATGTAAATATGTATGTTTCCATATTTCCACCCCAACTCAGTAAGCTAGAGTATAGAAATAATATTCAATATTTACATTGATATACATTTTTAAAAAATAAAGGATATCAACCACACTGAAAATTATCTGAAAAGAGTTTGGGCAGAGAAGAGATACAACGGACACAACTTGATTCAGGGTTTGTTTTCAGTCCAACCCTACAGTTCCCACAGTAAGTGCTGAGGGAGCCCTGGTGCTTTGGTGATTGACACAGGCACTGCAGGACAGACCACATTTACAGGGAAACATAGTGGCATTTGTTGAATACCACATGAGCTATTATTACCACAAATTTTCTTGGTCCTAAGTCAACTTAATAACCAAGCTAGGACCTAAACTCAATTAATAAATGGAATTATTAGGTTTAGGGTGTTTTGGTTTTGGTTTTGGTTTAGCCAGAAGCGCTATGAAAAATAGCTAAGACACTAAAGATTTTGCAAATGGAGTAAGTTTGAGAACCCACGGTCTAGCCAAGTGATCATGGCTGGCATTCCTGTGCTCAATCTCTGGCAAGAAAGACAAACGTGGCAAAGTCCTATTCTTTGGAATGGTTTGCAAATAACATAATACTTTTACAAAAACTAATTTTCCCAAAATATGGAAATTTTGACTTACTTTCATATTGACGTGGATAGGCTTTGTGTTCCCACCCAAATCTCATCTTGAACTGTAATTCTCATAATCCCCATAATCCCCACGTGTCAAGTGAGAGACCAGTTGGAGGTAATTGAATCATGGGAGCAGTTTCCCCCATGCTGTTCTCATCACAGCGAGTTCTCGCGAGATGTGATGGTTTTACAAGAGGATCTTCCCAATTTGCTAGGCACTTTTCCTTCCTGCTGCCTTGTGAAGAAGGTGTCTTGCTTCCCCTTCACCTTGTGCCATGATTCTAAGTTTCTTGAGGTCTCCCCAGCCATGCTGAACTGTGAGTTAATTAAACCTCTTTCCTTTATAAATTACTCAATTTCAGGCAGTTCTGTATAGCAGTATGAAAACAGACTAACACACATATTTACATTGTAAAAGCAGTTTAATATAGATGAAAAATACAGTCAACCAGCACTTCTTCCTTTTTTCTTACTCAATAAGTTAGAACTTGGAAAAAGTTTCAAGTTCACAGATTGCCTAAATACCTTCTTCATGCATCAGTCAAAACCTGGTGGTTCGTGAAAATGGTAGTATGAGCAAGACATGCACACCCATGAGAAATCATGTTTCTTCATGTAATAGGTCATGATAGGAAACTAATCCTAAGTAGGAAGAGATTTTCCTCAGTATACAATACAGGCTTCTTGGAACCATTCACATGAAATTTGATCCTAAAGCAGTAGTCCTCAACCTTTTTGGCACAGACACT
This sequence comes from Cacajao melanocephalus, assembly GCA_963573385.1. NCBI lineage: Eukaryota > Metazoa > Chordata > Mammalia > Primates > Pitheciidae > Cacajao > Cacajao melanocephalus. The sequence goes on from CAUYLG010035098.1 coordinate 25,555, forward strand.
GGTTTTGTGAAAGACAATTCTATGAAACACGGTGGGAGGATGTATTAGTCTGTTTTCATGCTGCTGATAAGACATACCCGGAAGGAAAAGAGGTTTAATTGCACTTACAGTTCCACATGGCTGGGAAGCATCAGAATCACGGCAGG